>JAQIYE010000575.1:0-11765 GCA_034699765.1 Xenyllodes armatus
ATTCTCTCACTGAAAGGATAGATTGTATTAAATTATCTGCTGATGGAAGGACACGTCAGCTCATGCAGCGATGGCATTAATATCCAACCGATGCGATATTCTTGAGAAAACTTCCAAATAATTGAAATAATGCTTTTGCCTGTAAATATATAAATATAATAAATAAATAAATAAAGTAGTTAAACATTTTTTAAGCCTTCCTCGTCTGATTAATTGTTTACTTCAGTTTAGTGTTTTTGGCTCAAATTTGTAAATGATCATGATCATGTATCGAATTATGGCATTTCTCAAAATGTTAATTCTATTATTCAGTGAATTTTGCATCTGGCAATTAAAATGTGATCTAAAAATCTTGGCTTCTTTGTTAAGAGTATTAAATATGATTATGATTTGAGCCGGTCTTTTCATGAATCATGATTCTGAGAGAGTTCAGACAGTGGATTCAGTCGTACTCTGTACCCTCGGAAGATTAGAAAAAGAGCCTGACTGGCTAGACAGATCCCAAATTTCCAATACAATCATCCAACAAAAATCTAGAGAATCATCTCACTTTACTTTTATATTTTACATTTACTAAAAATCCTATCACAATTATTGCTACAGATCACTTGACTCATTTCCCAAACGGCGTCTTTCTTCCATGTATAAAAGGATAACAAATGAGCTCCCTCATCACTATCTCTAGATTGTTTGGACGTCAATTTCTTTGAAAAAAAACTGATATTAAAATCCAATGCCAAAAATTATAATATATGCAAATAATATGTGCAAATTCTAGAAATGTTTTAACAAATGTAATTTAAATTTGAAATTAGATCAAGAAGATCCGGTCTCCATCCAAAGAATTAAACAAAACGAGAAGTTTTATGGGATTTCGAAATCGTCTGAATTGATTTTCAACAGCGTTTGTCTTTTTTTGTAAGAAATAGCTAGACAAGGTCATTCAGTAAATAAGCAATTGAATGGAATATATTTTGCTGGAAAGTTAACATTACATTCCCTTCATCTATTTCACAATAGAATATAAGTGTCTTAAAACGATTCTAGATAATGTTTTTTGGTTTCAAAAATTTAGCCTTCTAATGCAGCAACCTTAAAAGTTCGTGTATGAGAGAAAATTTGATTCTTTTGTTCTTAAGCCGAATCCCATAGGGATTTAATAATTCTCCCTTGGATTTTCCTGAATTACTGTGACTTGAAGGGACAGTGACCGGATACAGGAAAGAATTCCAATTAGACTGATGACATGGTTGTCGGATTTTTAGACAAAGAATGAAAAATGATGATTGAAATGACCTGTTCATACTTTATCTAGACCAGAATTTTTTAGCGGAAGTATTTTCTTTCATTTTGGGAAACATTTCGATCAACACATTAGACTAAATTGTATAAATCGGATAAATTATTAGCAATTTAGCAATGTTTATTTTTAGCTCGGGCATTCGCGCTTTAGGGATTCTAGGTTACCTAAAATCACTGTTGAGCAAAATCAAGGGCATAAAATGGTACAGGTTATCACAACAAATTTTGGAACGCAAATAAATTACTGGGGCGTTTAAAATAATTTGTCATTAATTATCAACAAAATCCTTTGATTATTTTTCATGACTTTTGTTAAATCACTATGGCCAAGTTAATAAATTGGTGCCTTAGAGTCTGATTGAGTGAAAAGGAAGTGAGGCTGATATGGTTTTGTTCAAAGAACCGTTAGTCGAGACAATCAGGACCAGGACGAACGAGTTTTACAATTTTTGTCCTAACCCGATCAAACAGTTCTTGTTCTTGTCACTCAAGAGGATAAGCCATTTTTTTGAAAATTAAGATTGATTAGCATGACGTGTAAAATAGCATCCTGGTGGCTCTGTTTTGACATACATCAGTTCATTCATTCATCCATTCGCGTAAAAATATATAACCTCCTATGGTTTTAACGTCTCTTTGCTTTGGTGCATTTGAAACGCTTGCATGCAGGAAACGCTTCCGGCGGAGAGGAAATGCACTATCATAAAATACTGACAAGCTAATAATACAATGGATTACAAATAAGATGGCTTCATCTTCGTATGTTTTCTATCACAACAAAATTTATGTGTGGAAGTGCTTCCTAAGCTTCATCTTAAGAATTTGTGCCATTGCATCCGATTAAAATTTTTGATTAATTATATAAATATAGAGGATAACAAAATAGATTCAAACTCAAACCAATAAATTCTGCAAAACATTATCATAAATCTTCCTCCTTTACGCCTCAACTCCAACTCAAAAATGCCGAATTTTTTTTCTCCAGAAATTAGGACTTTCCTCAAACTCAAAACCACAATTGCAAATTGCAATTACACGATTACTCTTAATGACTACTAATGTTAAGAATTATCTCATCCCTAAAAAGAATGAAAATTTCAAGGTTTGTGTAATATAACTCAAGGAGGTCTGTTATACATTAGAAACATTTGTTGACAAATAATTTCATCCCCCAATTTAGCAGCTAGAGGGTGATGCTGGGAATTTACCATGATGGGCTATTGTTCTCTTTCTCTCTCCTCCCCGTGTTGTTTCCTACAAGTGGATCCATGAATTTATGAATTGAAGAATGGGCTAACTAAAACCCTCAACAACATCAACCCTTCCATCATCCCCATGATTCTCCCACACAACTTCTTATGTAATTCTATTGTCCAAAAATGTTCATAACAAAACAAAACTCAACCTTTCTCCATTGGATTAAAAAAGCTTGTACACGAGTACAACCAAATGAAATTTGTCTTGTTTTTAACTACATCTTTCCGATCCATCATGGTAGTTCCACATAAACTTGTTAGACAAGAAGTTTGGTCCCCTTTAAAATTTGCCTGAGGAATAACAAAGTTTTTACAGATTACAGATAGATACGATCCCATTAAAAATTTTGTTACTTGATCTTCTCCTTTACAAACAATTGCAGAACATTGATATCGCACAAAAATAACAATAATATCAAACAGAAAAGTGAAAATCTGATACCCCTGAGAAGGATATTGTGTACTTTGTTGACATTTTACTATTATTATGTCGTGAGAATAATAATTGACCAATAAATTATAATCCTTTTGAGCCAGACAACATTTTTACAAATAACTAAAATGCTAATTTCCATAAATCTTACAAAGAGATTTACTAAATGATAAAATAAAATCTTAAAAGACAGAATATCAGTTTCAGTACTAACCATGTGATTAAATATTCCAGAAATGTCTCTTAAGATAGTGATGTTTAGGGGACCTTGAACTAAAAGTGATATGAATGAGACCATTTGGTTCCAATTCAATAAACATAAGATGTGGTTCCTTAGAATGAGAAGAAGGATATTTTATGTCATTTTATTCCTTTGTCTTTTTTGGTTTTTCGTTGTATCCGTGATTCGGAGAAAGGATGGAGTCTCAATTACCACAGGGTAAAATTTTAAATTATGACATGGCACATGACATATTATTAAGGAAATTAAGGGTCAAATGGTGTCAGTCTTAACTAATTCTCACTTAATGAGTACTAACAATATTATGGACTTTCAACAATAGATCCCGGTTGGGACGAGGATGGCTCAATTCCAAGGACCATCATCAAAAATCCAACAAAGACATTCATGTTGTTGTTGGATATTATCAAGGGAATAGTTTACCTTGGATCAATAATGAAAATTTTACAGATGGTATGATTCAAAAATCGACCTTGACCTGGGACCCTAATAAATTCACTTTTGAAATGGTTTATTGGTTCCAGAAATCCTAAATTCCAATATGTACAATCCAGAGCCAAGTGCTGGTGCTCATGGACAAAGAGTCATTCTTCCATCTTTTGAAGCTCCTAAAATGAATAAATTATTTCAAATTAATCGATTTAATCTTATGGCAAGTGATCAAATTCCACTGAATCGGTCCCTTCCAGATGTCAGGAGAAAAGAATGCTTGAAGCTTAAATATGACCTGAGCTCACTCCCAACAACCTCAGTCATCATTGTCTTTCATAATGAGGCATGGTCCACCCTCATGAGGACCATTCATAGCGTGATTAATAGGTCACCTCGAGAGGCACTTGAGGAAATTATTCTTGTAGATGATGCTAGTCAGAGACGTGAGTTTGTCCTTAATCAGCTCTGACGCACATTTGGGCGGAAGTCACATTAACTTTGACCTTTAATATTTCCAGGATTTTTAAAAGAGTCCCTTGAAAATGATGTCTCAAATCTTGGAGTCCCAATTCGAATCGTTCGATCCAAGGAACGGATTGGACTAATAAAGGCTCGACTCCTTGGAGCCAAAGAGGCTCTTGGACAAGTCCTCACATTTTTAGATGCTCATTGTGAATGTACTGAGGGTGAGTCTTTATTGGCTCGCATTAATTTGTGATTGACGCAATTAGAAAAATTCCAAGCTATGATAGTTAACCAAATTAATTATATTCTGTTTTAAGGATGGCTGGAACCACTCCTTCAACGAGTGAAGGAGGAGCCAAATGCCCTTGTAAGCCCAGTAATTGATATTATAAATGATGAGACCTTTGAGTACGTTCGAAGTTTTGAGCTGCATCAAGGTGGTTTCAATTGGGAACTTCATTTTCGTTGGTTCTCTTTGTCTGCTGAAGCAGTTTATAAACGAAGATCTGACCCAACTCAACCCTTTAGGTAATACTTTGTTCCCTGGGTCATTATTGCTTAGGATTTTAAACCTTTTAGCAAACATGAAATAAATCCAAGTTTCTTTGATTTTTCAGTACACCAGTAATGGCCGGTGGTCTCTTTTCCATCAACAAAGAATTTTTCTATCATCTTGGAGCCTATGATGAACAAATGGAGATTTGGGGTGGTGAAAATCTTGAGATCTCATTTAGGGTGAGTTCTGTGAACCATTAAAATAACGCTATTAACTTATATTATTAATAGCTAATTCGGATTACTGAAATGCATTTAGGGCTGGATGTGTGGGGCACACTTGGAAATTGCTCCATGCTCACACGTTGGCCATCTTTTTCGAAAATCTTCTCCATACACTTTTCCCGGAGGCGTTGGGGATATTCTACATTCAAATCTAGCCAGAGTTGCATTGGTTTGGATGGACGAATGGAAAGATTTTTATTTTCTACTTCATCCAGGTACAACAATATGGGTAAAAATGTCAAAAAAAAGTATCGATAGTTCATGGGTGTTCAACTAAAAATTTTTGTTGTTCATCCGCAGAAGTGGCTGTCCATGCCAAAAATCAATCTGTAGACTCCCGGATTTCCCTTCGACAAAATCTCAACTGCAAATCCTTTAAATGGTACTTGGACAATGTATGGCCATCCAATTTCCTTCCGTCTGCTACGAAATTTTTTGGAAAAATCCGAAATGCCAAATCCAGAAAATGTCTCCAATCTCCCCGAACAAAAAATTATGGTCAACCCTATGGGATTGCAGCTCTTACAGATTGTATTGTTGAGATTTATGGATCTCAACTTTTTGTCATCGATCAGGAATCTGAGTCTGGATTCATTCAGACTGATGATAATATTTGTTTAGACTCTCCAGACTATAAGGCAGAGTTGATTCCTCTCGTTCGAATTATGGCATGTAATTTTTTAGAAAGGCAAAAATGGAGGATTGTTGAGGTAGAGACCGTTGTTCTCATTGTTCATTCTTTAAGTGGGAAGTGCCTTGACCTTCCAACGAAGAAGGAGCAGCCAGCCCTTGTCCTTCAAGAGTGTACTGAAGGGACCTTGTCACAGAGATGGTCACTGGAAAGGGTCAAATGGAGGAAATGAAGGGGAAATATTATACTTAATTAGCTTTCTTAGACTGTAATGACATAGTTTTAAATTGTATTTATGGTAGCTTGACCCATTTTTCATCACAATTTAACAGTATTAACAACTATTATCGCTGCGTGTGCTGATGTTGAGCTAATCTTAAGTAATCATGTCCAAATGTATAGGGACCAACGACCAAGAAAGTTCGTTTAGAGTTGAAGTTAAATATCCACATTTTTTATACATTTTTATACTCATGTATTACTTAAGTTAAAAGTAATAATTGGCTTTAAAGACTTAAAACAAGCAAACAAGATCATTTGACTGTTGAGAATAACCTCAAATAAACTAAAAAATACTGATTTGGATAACCTTAACCATTAAATCTTTAAAATTTCAACCCTTGTCCATTAACCACAGAATATTCGTTTCTGATATATCTTGAGGCAAATTCCTATTTCTAGCCGCAACAGCATATTTTCTTTTATCCTTTAAAGTTCACAGCTCACATAATGTTATGATATAAGAATTGAACTTTCTCAAAAGCATATGTTGGATTTTGCTCTCTTGGAAGGATTTTCATTCTCGCTTCGATTCGAAGTAGTAAACAAAACTCATCATATTGCCAAATAATAATTAAATTGCTAAATTCCCTTTTCATTTCATTCCATTCATTCCCATTCCTTCTGGGTTAAAATAGAATAGAATAGGAGAACTCCAAAGGAATTTTTTAATATCCAACTGACTGTCAACAACTATTTAGGTTAGTCCTACATATTTTGGGACCAATTCCCTAAAGGGAATCTCTCAAAGATCATAATGGATCTTTAATGCGAGATTCATTTCATCAATCATAAATTACAAGGGCCGTTTTAACACTCGTTAAATGGTTGTAGTAGATTAGACATTTATAGATTTTATGTCATTAGGATCTCTTGAACAAATATAAACAACGCTAGTGGATCTCAGAATGGACAAGGATCCAAAGAACGCATTAATATAATTAGATGTTTCAACTTGATTTGACCCCCTCCTTGACCTTTCCTGGATCATAAAAATATTGTCTCTCATCATCAATCAAACGCAATTTCCGACTTGGAGGTTTGGAATTGTAAGTAAAATTGTATTTAATTTTAAACATTGATCCTATGAAATGGATTGTTAATTGGGAATTCTTAACCACTGAAGATTAAATCTCGGCAGAGTTAAGCCACAAAAGATTATAGGCAATTGTCTGACTGAATTAGATCTGTAATTTAATTAAATAATTTTCTTCAACTTAATTTCTTAGAGACCAACAGTAATCAATAGTTCCATAAGTACGCCATCATCATGGGCTCAGACGAGGATCCAAGAGACTTTGACCTCTCCAGGCGAATCTTCAAAAACGTCCTCATTGGGATTGAGGTCACGGGGATCCTCATGATCCTCCTCCTCCTAATTTGGGCCGTCAAGTTTGGTGGCGGGATAGGGGTCTTTGATGGGAGTCCAACAGAGATTAATCTTCATATTATCCTCATGGTCATCTCCCTCGTCTATTTCCAAGGTCATGCAGCCCTCATGTACCGAATCCTCCCAACTCAACCAAAACTCAGTGTGAAACTCCTTCATGGACTCATCCATCTTGTCGTCATCTTTGGAATGTCCATTGGCTTGGCTGCTGCACTGAGTTACCATAACCTTAAGGGTGTAGCACATTTTTACACCCTTCATAGTTGGATTGGAATTGTTACAATAGGATTCTACTATGCTCAATTCATTGGAGGTTTCACAGTCTTTTTATTTCCTGGAGCACCAATGGCATTTCGGACCCGGATACTCCCATACCATCGGGTCATTGGACAAACTCTATTTCTTTTTGGGTGTGGGGCTGCCCTGAGTGGGGTCATGCTCAAAGCTGTTGGAAGTCTTGGAGATGCTTATCCAAAGCTGGAAGCCCCTGCCCTTGCCCTTAACGTTGCTGGAGTCCTCATCCTTATCTTTGCTGTCATGGTTAATATCCTACTTGGTGAACATCGATTTAGAAGGAGACCGCGACCTGAGGGTGAACTCCTACTGGCTGATACTACTCACCAACAGGAACAAGATGAACATTGAGGTCATTTGGTTGAGTGAGATATTTTTGGACCGCGGTTTGGAGACAAAGGTAAAAAACATGGAATCATAGAATAACTCAAAGTGTGTTCACTGCACTTTGGAGACAAAGAACAAGGTCAAGAACTCCTTGTGAAAAAATATTGCTGTTCACTGTTCATTACCATTTTACGCGTATATTTAAAGTCATAATTTCTAAGTCATGCATGCTGCGAGAGCCACAGTTCCGCTACTCTTTTGACTTGTGTATTTGATGTATAAATGCATTTAATTTTGTATTTAAATTATATTTCCAACGATTATGAGATGCTAAGTTGTATTCCTGAAAAGCTTAAATTATATAACATACTATGTATATGTGTAACCCTGTTGTGAAAACTAGAAAAGAATACTCAAGATCAAAATCGGAGGTCCGGGAAAGCTGTTTAATTTTATATGTGCTATGATGTACACGTATGTGTATGATGTAATCTAGATATTTGAGGTCAATCCTCCTGTATGTGTTCTCTTTATCATCTCGGCGTTTAATTTTGATTTAATTGCACACGGAACAAAAGAAATTCTTCAAACTATTGAATGTACTAATTTTATGAATTCAAGTGAATTTGAAACCGTTACATAAAACCCTTTCCTTCAAACATCTCGTGTGCTTACTACATGTACCTTTACGTAACTTTATTGTAATGTAACTGTGATTAATAAATGATAAATGTTCTGTCTGATGCAAGAGTTCATCAAAAATGGCCCTTACTTCGACTGGGACAAAGAAATTGTTTGTTTAATAAAATCATATGAAACTTTTGAAGATTCAGAACTGTAAGGATAGCCATCGACTAATTAAGTAATGGTAATCGAAAACTGGCTATACTCCATCGGATCATCGTAGTTGGATTATTGAATCCAACTACGATGCAGGGGGCGGACAATGTGCTTAGTAACGGCGCTTATTTACCAACAAACTTCCGAATAGCGCCACTGGTACACTAAATTTTTGGAAATCTCCATTACTTAGCATTACAGAACCTGCTAATATTTTGTTCATATCTGGTTTTCTCAACTAAAACCTTCTCCTATGCTAATAAAACCCCAAAATTACGAATTTACATTAAATCCTTAACAAAACGATGTAAATTTTGAATCCAAACATTGGATGGTTCCAGAGAAATTGTTGATTTTGTAAAATGTTTATGCTGTGGATCGGTGTAAAATTATTCGCCAGACAGGAAATAACTGACGTTTTCATTTGATCGGGTCCAAAAATTACTACTGATTCAATAACTAGCGACAATTGTTAACAAAAACGCTTTTTAGATACAAAAATTTGAGCGTCCTTTCTAGACTTTTTGATTCAAACCTCAAAATAAATGCTTTTCTGAGATCGTTTTGCCTTCAATTTGGTATCAAATTATTCCAAATTTAATGCGCTTTCATATAAGCAAGGTTAAATTTTTTTAACAAAACTAGTTTCGAAAAGAACCAATAATTTATCTTGAATTTCGTGAGTCCGTAATGTTAAATGCACGGGAGTGAACCAGTTCTAGTGTACCAGTGACATTGCGATTAAATCAAATCACCTAACAACCAAAATGTCCGTACCTTATCCCTAAATATTATTCTATATACCTTGCTACGATGCTTCCTTTTACAGCCGGTGTCCAGGTTTACTCATGCAATATCAGCCATGTCCCATCTTTCTTCTCATTCATCTTTCTTACTTTGATTTTAACCATCGCCATCCACCCATTTGTGCAGAAAAGACAATAGAGCCATTAGCAATAGGATTAAATGTACTACAATGGAAAATTTACAGATTTGTTAAGTAGGACATACGAAGACTGAATTTGCAATATAATGTCCTTTCACTTCCTGGATGACGTTGCTGAAAGAGCCTTTTGGGAATGATGAGAGCTAGCAATTGCCATTTTCCACCACAACTGAACGAAAGGCCCAAAGTTCCAGCTTTACATAAACTTATACTTATTCCTCGGTTTTACATTAACCATACGTAAAAATTTTGGTTTTCCTAAAACTATTTAAAAACTTCCAACAGATAATTCCAATGCTTTATTTTTGAAAACGTTGGAAAGAGACCCAAACGGTTTAATTTGTTAGATAATCTGAAACGGACTTGAGACACACGAATCGTATTGCCATATGGCTATTCTTAAATGCATTTTTAGTTCCATATGCCCTGTTATAATCCAACTCGATTTGAGATCCGAATTTGTAAACTTAAAGACAACCGTTTGAATCCATAGATACATCAATTTTCCACTCAGCAGCCGGAGACGGGTCACGCGTCCACTGACTGGATACAAATCCAAAATGACCATTCCAAAATGGACTACAAATATGCAGAAGATTTCTGAGATCAAAGACAATATCATGGATGTGATCACGGTGTACTGTACATTTTCACTTACGACTCGGATGGCTGATGCTGCTAGAGCTGTTTGCGTGGTGGAGTTTGTAAGTAATCGTAATTATACATATAAATCTTACTTGCTGTAGCTTGGAATTTGAAAAGCTCATAAAAGGTATTAACTTTTGCAGGCATGGGCACTCATCTTCTTATTGAGCATGAGACAGGGGAGTGATAACACCTTGCCAACTTATCCAACAATGCACGGAAACGCCGGTGTTGATGGGACTATTGGGGATCAAGGTGAACTTGCAGCTCTCGGGTTTAATTGCACAGGTACAATCAACAAGTATTATACGCGACCAAACAAGGGCTGTACAGTAATATTGAAACATAATTTGATCTGTTTTGACCTTTTAAGTCGCCCTCGTACTCACAATGATACTTTCAACCTTTCTTCTTCACCTCGGAGTATACAAGGTAAAATTTTCACGGGCATTGAAAAATGTGTCCAGAATAATTCATATTTATAATGCAAAGCATTTATATCGCCATAATTTTTTTCATTTAGAAAACTTCTCTGGACCTTACATGCTGGATGGGCCTTAATATTCCAATCATCATTGTATCACAAATCATGGGACCCAATTTTTGGCTTGTATTTCTTGGGATTCGATTTGTACAAATGTTTGTTGTTCTTAAATTCCGAGATGAGATCCTTGCTGAGGAAGTCCTTAAGGGGCAACAAGTGTTTGCTAGGATTTCCACCATCGACCCTCCTTCCGACGATGAAAAAATGAACGAGGTTATTGTGAATGCAGAGACACATCCAGAAGAGCCCAAGTACTGAACTTGAAAGTTCTTGAATGTTCAATTTTAAAATGAACTAAAATAAATAACTTATTGCAGCAAATGAGAGACCTTGCATAAATTTCATCAAACCGTTTTCTAAAGTTGTACCAAAAACTTGATATAAAAAAGGATGAGTTGAAGAAAATAGGTCATGGATGTCATTTTTTGCTACTTAAAGCTTGTAAAGTTGTAAACCTCAAAATTGTATAACTTTTCAAAAGATATAAAGTTTTTGTTGAGATCAAAATCATTACTTGCACATCAATTTATATCATTTACATATCCTGGAATGTAAATTTTGATTGCATGGAACTTCTAACCAGATTTAGAAAAACTCGGCACTGATTTTGGTTCCACGACATTTTCCCCTCGGACTTTTACCCCTCCGACATTTCCCATCTATGACATTTCCCCTTTAATAGGACTGTTCCCCTCTCTGACATTTTCCCTTTATGACTTTTCCCCTTCAGGACAATTTCTCTTTCGGATTCTCAAGTTCGTAAAAGCACATTAGATTGACATTAAACTAGAAGACTTTCAGATACAAATTAATTGCTTTCAAATGATTATGTAGCGGAACGTAGTGAAAAGCTGCATATAATTTTAACTGTGTCTGTCTGTCTGTGTGTATGTCTGTGTGTACGCACGATAACTCGCGAACGAAGTGCGATAGGAAGCTGAAATTTGGTATGTGATACCT
>JAQIYE010000576.1:0-11759 GCA_034699765.1 Xenyllodes armatus
TTCAACCAGTCCAAATCCCAGTAGTACCATCCCAGTACTTTTCTACTTCTGGACCACATCATCATCAGTACCAACTCACAACAGCAACAACAGGTCAACCACCCATCCCTTCATATACTACTTTTGGGATTTATCCGCCTCATCCAATTCCTCAACAAGGGATTGAGTCAGGATCAGGTGGTGGGGGTGAGGTCATGAGTCCTCACTACGCTACTGGAGGAATGGAATTCATTTACCCACAACAAAATTATGGATTAGACCTTTGCTCCAGTGGTGGTCCCCCTCCTCTCCCATACCTTCCTGCTTCTACCATTACCCCAATCTACTCGACGACCACATTTCAAACCCCAATGACAATGGCCCCAATTCAATTTGACCCACAACAAATACAACAACAACAACAAGGATTCGGGTTAGGAGGAATTGTTGGAGGACCACCACCTCCACAATATTTCAATTTTGCGGAACTACCAACATTTTTTTCCAATTAGAAGAATGAAAGGAAATAGGAGTGGATCAAAGAAGGGACAAAAAAGAAAATGGAGAGGAGTAATTGTTAATTAATTGTTAATCAATTAATTAATTAATTGTTAAGCACTTTATATTTTCAACACTCTAAAAAAAGATGGGTGTAGATAGCCCATACGTTATTATTATTAATTTATTCTTAAAGATACTTTAATCTTTCATATGTTACGTAATGATAAAGTACCCAGCATCCCATTAAATCACCTAAATCCTCGGATATAATTTTACTACACAAAATATTCGTGGATGTATTGGAGGTTTAAAAAAACTCTGTTGGCTAAAAACATATGCAGTCACTAATTAGTAAAGATTCAAAATTTGATAATACATTGCAATTATTAAAAATTTAATTCGCTCATGTTTGAATTTGGCTTTGAGACTCATTTCTTTATGAAAATATCCATTACTTAATTTAGATTACTTATCTATTACTTAATGATCAAAATGTTCTTATTGAACATTTTGAGGTTGAAGGTCACGGCTAGGTCAAATTTTTGTCCCAAAGTATGTCAAAACTAAAAAATTGGCTTAAACCTGCATAATGTGACCTATGTCAGTCTCAAGGTCAAGGGGTCAATTTTGAGGTCATTTTTAAAATATTCCGCAAATTAGATGAATTTTGAGTTACTGCTCGCTCTCATCGTCAGTGGATGAACCGTTTAGAAGTTATAACGGTTTGAACGATGGGACAGACAGACACACAGAGTGAATGTAGTACTTGTTGATTGGGCTCAACTCGTAAAACTTAACGCGTGAAAAAACACGGAAGGGTACGAGTCGAGCAGAACGTCTACAACCGTTATAATTAGCAACGGAAGGTCGAAACAAGGGTTAGGATAAGGCAACGGAAGGTAAAAACAGGGGTTAGGGTAAGGCAACCCGAAGGTCAAAACAAGAGTCCTAAAAGCAACGGAAGGATGAAAACAAGCACCAGTACGCACCATTATTGGAGAAGTATCAGAATCATTTACAATCGAGCCAGACTGTAACCCCTCAGTTTTATTTTAAAAAAAATCTATCTAGATCGTTCACGGTACGAGTCAATTTGGCAATTACACTGGGGGGACCATTACCAGATTTCTTAAGCAGATCTATATCCTTCTCCACTTTATCCATTCTCGCCCCAAGTTGAAGCATATTATCTGCGAGACTTTGTACCGTAGCCTTGACCTCAAGGGTTGCCTTCATTTGCTCTTGATGATTTTTATCAAGCACAGCTGCCAGAAACTCCTTGTCTCCCATATTAAATGCTGTGTGCTCAGCTCTGGATCTCTTGAAAAGTTGGAAAGGTTCCTCTCCTTCAGCGGGTCCCTTTTAGTAGTAGTCCTAGGAGTGGTATCTTTGCCTTGAAAAAGATCAACCTTGCTTTTTACTAAGGAACCTGAGGAAGTGGTAGCAGGGAACTCGACAACTGCTGGCTGAGTTGATTTTGGAGAATTCGAAATCCCACATTCACTGAGTGTTCTTTGAATGGGTGTTCTTCTCAGCGTGTTCCCAATAGGTATTGAATCAGTTGCCATTCACACTTTGAATCTCGGGTGTCAACATGCAGAACAAACTCCAGGCCACGAACTAGTTTGTTTCGTTGGTCCAGGAGGGATAGAAGATCTTTGGGGGAGTTGAAGGGTGCCGGAACAGGTTAGCTCCAGAGCAAGGGCAGTGAAAATACAGAATGATCCAATTAGGAACCAGTTTTTGGATTGTATGAACCTTTCAAATGAGTATTGACAGTAGGATAACTTGCCTTAATAAATAGGCAATTGTCCAACTGGGTGTGGTTGGCAATATCTCAAACTCCGAATTACCTCGCCACACAACCCAGTCCAGTTGGACAAAAGCCAGCTGCCTGGGTCAACAGTTTTGAAGTCCTAGTATTAATTCGCTGACCATTGGATGCTGAGACCAATTGTGAGTTGCTTTGAGAGGACTCGAACAGGAGGGTCCGGAAGGAACAGATGAGGTCAGGGACTCAAACAGATAATATGACTCAGTTAGGAATCAGTTTGGATTTGGATGTTGTTGATCGAAAAATTTGTCGTGAGTACACTTGCCTTTATAAATGGGCAATTGTCCAACTGGGAGTGGTTAGCAATATCTCAAATTCCGAATTACTTCCACCACACAACCCAGTCCAGTTGGACAAGAGCCAGCTGTCTGGGTCAACAGAGTTCCAAGTCACCAGCTGATCAGGTCGAGCTCCAGAACGGATGTCGAGTGCTATTGGGGGTCGAAAGCCACTAATTCCAGATGTGATGTGAACTATCTGAATCTGCAATGTAGATCTCGACAGCAGCAGGTGATTAAATTAAATTTATTGAGAGAGTGTATCCACTCCACCAAAAGGACCGTAATTCATTCAAAAATGAGAATTAATTAAAAAATTTGATATCAAAATGACGTGTAAAATTTGGGCTATCGACTGATACTATTTTTAATTTAAATCAGTTCGAAAACCAGACGTTCTGAATTTTTGAAGCACTAGCTGTATTAAAAAGCATGCTTTCACTATGAGTTCAAATTTCCCCCTGTCAATCTCTTATTTATTGAATAAAACACAAGGACACTAGATCATTATTAAAATGTCACATGAATCAAATACCCTACTTTCAAAATAAATGATATTATTTTTAAAAAGGACAAAGTACTTAATGGATTGAGTATCATCATCTCATTCCATTTTAGTAATCCAAAAGTAAAACGATTCAATTTAGAAGCGTAGCATCCTACAACTTCTATTTCCTCATTCCATGTCCCAATGGTCTCCAAATACACAGAAATGCGGCTACTCTGGAACTTTAATAAGCTCTACACTATTGTATTCCAATGATCGTTCAAGAACATTTGTTGTTCTTTCTTCCGTTTTTCATATTTCAAAATTCAAGTTGGAGGAGGACATAATAATCAGTCACGGCAAGCCGTTGCCCAACAAACACGAGCTTGACACTATTGGACTTGGTATAAAAGTTCACTTTGCTCGATCGAGTCCCAACCAAACAGGACATTCAGGACAGGACCTTGCCGATTCGGACTTGGCTGAAGCTCGAGTTAAAGCTATTGTAGAATCCTCTCCTTTTCCAAGTTTAGTTTTAAACGGATTGAATGAGTGACAGAGGACGGCCTGAATCCGCCTTGTACACTCGAGCTCCATTAGAGAGGAAAGGACAATAACTGGATGTGTCATGAGTTTGGTGGAAAACAAAGGAATTGTATTCGTGCATGTCTAAATCAGTAATTAGGTTGAGGCACAAAATATATCCTATCCTAGCTAGCAGCTAGCTTCCATCCTTCCTTTCCTTCACAATTTTCAACAGAACCGTTCATTTTATGTTGGTTTGGTAGTTATGTTATGGTTGAGTTTGAGCAGTCATCAAATTCCCCTGCGTTTTTCCTCAGCTAGTAAATAAGAGTATCCTGGCCTGGTCAAAAAATATAGAACCCAGACAGACTAGCCATGCCATGACATGACACTGTATTACCAAATTAACTCAATATCATAAAGTACTGTTGAAGAAGAGCTGTAAAGATGGTCCCAGAGAGTTTAGTTGGTTAGATCAAATAATTGTAATTGTCAATTTGAGCATTTATGAAACCATAATTCAAAAACAGTAATTAAGAGGGAAATGAAGCTCGAGTTTTATGATCCATTAAGGTACACACTTAAGAGACTATTAGGAATTTGGAATGAGGGGTTTCTGGTCGGATGAATACAAACACAACGTCATCATAGTAAAGAAGAGAGTGATTTCAAAGTGCCAACTGGGCTGTAAAATTTTTTGTGCAAATACAGTACAGCAATATTTGGTAAGTTTCTTTTTGATCTCTAGGATCCGAGTTTTCATTTGAAATACCTTTCATCTTAAACTTAAGAGTAAACAAAAACTGAATAATTGTCCCGTTAAGTTTTGTTCAAAATATCAAATGCCGAACGTATTACAAAATTTTGCGAATGAGATTGTCAAGTGATGAGAATGTCACACTCAAATTAAATGTCACAGAGTGGGAGTACTGCATAGCATATGACTTGGAATGACACTAGATCCTACTGCAGTCTTGTATGTCATCATCATAATATGAGAGTTGTTGGTGTACTTTTACAAGTTCTAGCAGTTAATAATGGTAACAAAAGTGTTTCAAACACGAGGAATAGTAAAAATAAAAATATGAGTCTTGGTGGACTCACTCGTCGTCAGTCACCAAACATTCCAGAGTTGTCATCAGAAACTAGCGAAAGTCGTCTGTCAACACAACACTCGAATTCATCAACTTGTCCTCATCTTGACGTCTCACTTATTGTGCTTCATTCATCCCAGGGACAAGAAAAGCTCCCAGAGTGTAGCATATAACTACGCCAATGGAGAAAGCCAATTTGTCTTTCACCACCAACATCCAGCTCATATTCAGAGTTAACTACATTATGTAGTAGGTTGACACATAAATTTTGCGAATGAAAGTGCCCTTGCAGGAGCCCTAAATCCTAGAAAAAATGTTCTTGCTAAAGCACAATCAAATTCCTAAATAACTTGCGGTCTACTCAATTTTTACATTTTTTCAACTAAACATAAATCTTTCTTTTGATACAACTTTCGTTTTATTCCCCTTTGCTGAAAACCTTTACCATAATTATGAAATCGAACAGTCAAATCCTCAGAAAATGAACCCAATTTAATCCTCTAGATTTTGTAAACTCATAAAAAATCTCAAACTCCCAAAAGCCTCCTGTTGAAAATATATAAATTTATTTACACCTACGCTACACAAGTTCAAGGGTCATAAACTCCTTTTGTGTTTTTCTCCTTCTCCTCTACCTTTTGTTAATTATGATTTATTACTCTAGTCAAATTTTGGAAAGTGGGTTTGGTTTGAATTTCATTGGGTCCGGGTATCTATTACTGAGTACACAGACAAACAGTGTGTAGCCTTTGGGATTGTGAAACTCTTTAGGTCCGGAAGAAACCCTTTTTGTTTGTGATTTGTTTAATCCTGCTCATATATATTGAGTTTTCTCTCTCTATTTTTCCTGTGTGTGTGTGTGTGTGTGTGTCTAGGAACTTTCTCCCCCTTAAGCTCAATTCAAGTTTACACAGGAGAAAGGAAGATAGATGGATGGATGGATGGAAATGAGTTTTTTGGGGTTCTACATTCTCCCCCATGTATTTTCCCCGTAATATTTGCTCCTTTCTCTCTTTGTTAACTTTTCCTTCCTAATCATATTTTAGTATTGTGCAAGAGATAGACTTCATTTTTCGAATGTGGAGAATACTATAAAGAAATAGGGAACTTTCTCCCAGCTCAGGTAGAGTCCATAGGGGCCTCCAACATTCCATCAAAATAAAGAAGTACTTAAGTTTAGATTTTGTTGTGAAATTTTATGAGAGAAGCAAAAGAAGAGTCCTAACCCGAAAACCTTTATTATATAGATTTGAGGGAACCGGCAACGGCAACTTACATCTGTATATTGCCTTACCCTGGTAACAACAGGACACAAACACACACGTAACATTTATGAGAATACTATATGGAAGAGGAGGTTTAGCTAGCTAGACTAGACCCCTTTAAACCCAAAGAAAGAACTCATTTAGATAGAAACAGACATATAAATTGTAAGAGAGAGAAAGGGAAGTGAAAATAATAAATTACAAAAACACCAGTTTATAATTCAGGAGTGGAGAATGAGGGTTCACTACACTCAAGTGTCCTAACTTAAAAGATAGGTAGAAAGTAGAAAGTATGTGGATAGATTGGGATTGGAAGACACATGGAGAAAGTATTTAAAAAAATAAAATCATTCTTTTCATTTAGAATTGAAATTGTTAGATTTTGAGTGAATCAGCTAGAGTGAGTTTTTGAATGAATCTTGGAATCTGGAAATGTAATTTGAGATGTGAAATAGACAAATTTTCTAAAGGGATTGGAAATTGGATTTACTTTTACAAATCAACTACTATTCGAGAGGTTAAATAATATTAACTGTCTACATAGGTCTCTGTGAGACTCAATTTGAAATTTGACTCCATCATACAATTTGATAGTTTAGATTGTATCAGAATTTAGATCTGTGCTCTGTCTCAATAGGTACATTTAGTAATTTAATTTAGTTTCCCGGAACTCATTCATTGATTCATTCATGATCAAAGTTAGGCATCCACAGTTTTACATTTTTTCAACCTGAATCCCAATCAAACTTGCAAAACAACATAAGCCTTAGTTGATTGAACTATGTAGCTTAGCATACTTATAAAAAACCTTCGATTCAAATTCAAAAAATTTGATCTACATTAAATTATTTTAAAACTCAAACTTTTATAAAGGTTTTTTCAGAATCCTTTTTTATCCTTTATATTTCAAAAAAACTCTTTGAGTTTAGTTGTGTGGGTTCTCCTTTTTGGGGCTCAATCAAATACATACATGAGATCGTACTTAATTCTTAGAATCGCGAAAATAAAAAATAAGGCTGAAAGTTTTTTCCTCTCCCTTTTAGAGCTCAAAGATTAAAGAACATTATTATTTTGCTCCAGGAACACACAATAGGGAATCCAGGAAGTATCAGACTAGTTTTTCTTCCGGATTCAAAGAAGAGGTGGGGGAATCGGAATCGGATCTCTTGAAGAGAAAAAAACGAAGATTCATGTATTAGGTGGTCTTGGGATTTAAAAAAGAAGAAGAAAAAGACCGAACATGAACTCTATATTTAGAATTTAGAATGAGGTTTTTTTTCTCTTGGAGGCAGACAAAAAAGTCCTATTAAATAATCCTTCATTGAGGGCTTTAGGAGGGCTTTTGAGGAGGACAGGAAGAAGAAGAAATCGAAAGAACTGATTCGTCTTCTTACGCAACAAGAATAAAATACAGTGTAAAAAAAGAGGAAGTAAAAATAGGAGTGAGCCACAGATACAAAATATATATATACCCATATTGTGATTCTTAAGGTTAAGGAAGGACCATTAAAATAAATGTTTTATTGGCCTTTTTATTTAAGTTAGTAGGACGAGGGGTAGTAGAATTGTGCCAGACAGAGAGACAGACAGACAGCCGGAGAGAGACTGTTGTTGTGTCCCTGAAATCTTGATGTTGATGAGCGTTTCGATTCTTACTTTTACTGTTTGTGTTAGTTGTTAGTTAAGTTGGTTACTTTTACGGACTGTTATTGGTCTGGGAGTTTAAATTACTCCGAGATCCGATTTGAATACGATTCTCTTCTGCACAAATGGACACATTCATTAAATTTCAAACAAACAAGAGTCCTATTCATTCCAGTTTAGACTATGCTATGGCTGGCTGATGTAGTAGTAGTTTGTTACAAGTTACAACAATCCTCCTCTTTCATTCATTCATTTTGGATATTAAATCTAGTTTGCTGTAGAAACTAAAACTAACTGAAAATGAGAGACCAAAGTCATGGTCTGTCTTATTAGTTCAAGATCAGAGCACAGCTTTCAAGTTCCTTCTAAAAGTCTAAATTCCTTCTCTTCCTTCTTTCTTAGCATTTAACTAATGTTAATGATGAGGGGGAGAGAATAGAAATGAGAAAACGGGATACCTTTTAAAGTTCTTCTTAATCAAGCTAATGATTCCTCTACCTGTATCATATCACATCAAAGCTTTAGCTTTTATAGAATTCTCTAGATAGTTCCGGTTACTCAAATGAACGAGGGAAAGTCTCAGATTTGTCTTGACCTATTCGGAGGTTTGGACTTGCATGAGAAAGACACATTGAATTATAAAAAGTCCATGGATTTGTGCAAGATTTATCACGAATTCTTTTATAATACAGTTAACCTCTTCATTCAGTCTAATTCATGGATACATTTTTGAATATGCTCAGCAATTCTCAACAATGCCGAGCATTGCTCCGGGTTTTTGGAAAATCTTTAATTTCAAACTGTAATATTTCGACTATTTGAAAATCGTAGCTATGTAGTTGTCTGGCTGGATCAAATACAAACAAAATTTTGAGCTTTTTAAATGATATTGGTTTTGGATGTGTCAGGTCCTCTTTTGTGGGGATTCTGAATGGTTCACAACCTCAGCCTCATCATCATAAAGTTGGCCGTGGGACTCAATGTGTACCTTTTGTCTTAATATTTATTATTGGGACCCTTTGAGATGAGACAATGAAATGAATGAGAGAAATTCTCCAAGAGAACTGAGACTTTCTTCCCGTGTGTCAATGTTAAACTCATCCAAACGTGTGAACCAAGTTCTTTCTTCCTTGAAACTCCAAATATTCGTTCCAGCCCTTTTAAAGTGAATTTCACTTTTGGAATTCCTATCCATCCTGAATGAATTTCTCTCTCTCTCTCTCTTTCTCCCTCTTCAAATTTCCATTTTATCTAGATTCTATCTGTATATTTGCTGTTTGTGTTCACGGGTCAGAGTCAGATTTGGGTAGGGGTTTGATGGGAAAGTGATCTAGGGTTGTACTTATGCTTTTGCACGTCTGATGTAGGAATAAAATACTTTTGTAAAGGAATGTTTCATTCCTTGAATGTCTGTTTTGTTTGACCATCAAAAGACTTTCTGCTGTCTAAAAAGGGTGATTAATTTGTTAAATAAAATTTAATTCTGTTCAAGATTTGTGTTATTTTATCCTGGAAGACAGATGACCTTTATCCATGAATCTGAACCGATGTCAACCCTACACCCACTCTACCTTAAATAATTCCTTCTCCAGACTTTGTGTACTCTTTATGCAAATCCAATTCAAGTCCTTTTCCTATTCATAATATGAAGTGTCACCCTCTGAGTTTAGGGCCAAAGAGGAGGAGGAGGAGACAGGACAAACCTCTCAATGTTAATGCTAGGATGAATTGAATATTGAGAAATCTCCTGTGTCAATTCCAAAGTCCTTTTCCATTGCCCTCTCTTCTTCTATAGAATTCAATAGATCCTTTCTCCGCTTTCCTTTACTTTCTCCACGATTAGTAAAAGAAATTTTTCCCCTTTGGCTCTTTGTTCCTTTACCATCGGTAGAGGACAAGTAGAGTTTCAATACATTTGTTGATCTGCATACAATATACTTCCTTGGTCCAAAAATTCCAGGAAGAGAAATCGTCTCATCTTTTTATGTGATCCACCTTTAGACCAAATAACCTTTCTACAGACTTCAAATTCCATTTCCTTGATATTGTGGTTATAACCTCAAGTCCAAGCTTTCTTTCAAGGAGAAATGAAATTCTAAAAAAAGGCAAGGAAAGATTTTCCTTTCCTCCTCCCTTTGGTCCACTGAACACAAAGATACTCTTTTACATCCAGAATTTCCATGGATCTTCTGATCATCAAAAAAGTGTGTCTTTAAAATCTTCCAAGGAGAGACATTTAACCCTACCACGTCTCACCGATAACTTTAAATTCTTTTTTTTTGAAAAAATAAAATAAAAAGATAAAAATGTGTAGAAAGATTTTCCATGTCTCTACCTAAAAAGAAAGTGAATCCTCTCAATCGCTACACTCAATTCCTTATAGCCCTGGTCTAGAGGAAGACAAATATTTTACTCGTACTGATGATGAGGGTTGGCCCAATTTTTTTTTTGGCTCTCAACTTAAAGGTTCCTTTTCTCTATTGGTCAAGAAGATCAAAATTTTTCCCAAGGATGATTCTATTACTAAACTGACCATTCTTTTGTACCTATCCACAAAAATTTTTTTTTGAAGGATCTTCATCATTTTTTCCCCGTCTTCTGTGTCCTCCTCAACTATTTTCTTTTTTCCTGCTTCCTCTTCCCTTGAAAGTGTTCAGCTTCCTTGGATGATAGTAGAGAAAGCCCCTAATATTAATATTATTATTACTTCTATATCAAAAGAGAAAATGTCTTTTCTGTGTACTCAAGCGAGTTATGGGATAAGGGCCCGGGGGCGACTACATAAGTAAAATACTCAGAGACCTTGAGGAGACTTGGTTTGAGATGGGATTACTTTACTGTAAGAGTCCAATTCTTAAATGCATGGAGGAACTAGGAGTCTGGTCCACCGGAGACCGGAGATTGGACCACCCGGATCCGGGATGAATCTGAATCCTGGAGAAGATCCATTCATTCATGTGTACAGAAATGGGATAATAATGTAATATGTAATACAAAATTATTTGGACCCTTCATAATAATCATTTTGGATTTCAAAGTGATGGTGGTCATCATATTTTGTTCGGATTTTGATCTGAACAGTTTTCAAATAAATTTTCAAATAGGGGTTTTTTACTTTTATAGGAGTGTAATAAAGTTTTTTTTATAGACAAATTGAAGAATTTAGAAATGGACGAAGATTTTTAAGGGTTTAGTTCTTTGAACTTATTGTTAGACAGATGTATATTGTATTGTTTGTTTCTTTTATTCAAGGCTCATTTTGAAATGCAAATCTAGGCTAGAACCGTATTTGGCAAATTCATCGCTTTTCTGTACTATTTACAAACGATTGATTTTATTGGCAAATTGAAAATTTTGGTACTTTCCATGAGAATTGAGTTTATCCGGATCTCTATATTTGTTCAGCTTATTTTGGATAAAAGTATTTTATTCGTTGATAATTTTTAAAACAGAATTTGCTAAAATGTTTTGGAAATATATTACACTTTGACCGTGCAGAATAACAATAGCCTTCTCAGTTATTCCTCAAAAGCCCAAGTGCCTCTCCTGTCATTTTTTTTCAAAACCTTGTATTATATTAAGTTGACAGCTGTTGTGGCACTATCGGGGTATTATTCTTAGAAGCTCTTTATTTCCGTCCTTAATTTTATTTAATATGCCCGCCCCATGACGTCTTCCTCTACACATGAATGACTCATTCATAACCCAAAAGCCCTTTTTTCCCAAGTTTCCTTACGCTTGTTTTCTCAAGTACTAATTATAGTAAGTCCAAAACGTCTTAGCTTTCGTCATTTACTCACAACACTCAATTAAGCAAGGTGGGTGGCTCAAACCTTACATCAAAAAATTTCAGGCCAAAGGGTAATTATTACCGTTGACCCATAAAAGGGCAAATGATATGTTTAAAGGTGAGAATAATACACGGGGGTGTTTAAAGAACCCTTTAGTTTAGTCTCTAGTGTACTTCTTTTAATACTACAAAGAAAACTTGAAGGAGAAAGGGAAGGTCCCAGCTCAAAATAATTTATTTGAAAGTCATCCTAGCCCTACGGGGGGTTCTTTCAGAAACCCACACTTTCACTCTGGAGAAAGTCACAGTCTTTAGCCCTCCCGGTCTGGTTATAGAGATTTTTGTTTTGGGAAGAGAATGAA
>JAQIYE010000577.1:0-11755 GCA_034699765.1 Xenyllodes armatus
AGAAAGAAAACAAAGGAATCTTACGTGAGCTGTAAGAGAATTTGAAGATTTGCACAGTTAGGACGAATGATATTCTCAAAAGTACAGATAGGCATACATACTTGTAAAGCAAATGTCCGTGCTTCCTTAAGAGATAGCTATTTATACTATTAGCTTAAGGATTGAAATCCAATTGATCACTCCAAAACTCCGTTTAAAGTTCACCAATCTGTAATACAATAAGAGGACAGTCAGAAATAAGAGCAAATACAAAGCCGACGGACAGAGCATTCCGTGTGACTGATTTCGATTTTGCACAACTACTGATTCTGTAATACATACAAACTAAAACAATTTCCAACTCATACATTAGACTATCATGACATTGTATCTTGCAAAACTTGGAGGATTGGAATCCTTTTTAGAGATCCCAAATGACCATTCCATGCATGTAATGTGTAGCCTCTCTCAATTCAATGGAACAAGTCCCAATTGTAATGTATTTTATTGTATTGTTCCTTGTCCTGAACAAGTCCTTGGAGAAAGTTTGGAAGGAGAGACAACTTTCTCCAAGACTTAATACTGCATGGATAGGAGGGAAGGAAAAATGAGAGTTAGGGAAAGTACTGACATTAACATATGGAGCTCCATTAAACTGATCTTGAGTTTTTTCTTTGAGGGTGGATCTTCTATTTGCAAAGACTTTCATTTTATCCAGGGAATGAATGGGACTCGTCCTCTCTTCAGATTCAGATCCAGCAGAAGGGATTTACTTAGGGATGGATGGAATGAATGAGATGAGACAAGACAGACAGGGTCTCGCACTTAATTCAATTACATTACATTACATCCTAAGGAATAGAACATAACACACACACACAGAGAGAGAGAGAGAGAGACAATGGGAAACAACAAAATAAACTTTGTTAAGTGAGACTTGTTAAATTGGATTTGTATTGTTGGTTGAGCTTAAGAAGACGAGTTTGATTGGGCTTGGACTGATGGAGATTGGAGGATGTAGTACAAAATATTCAAAAGACAAAGACTGTTAACTTAGCCATATGCCATATTTATTTGGATGTCCAATAGTGGCATTTATGACGATAATGTTCAAAATGTCCAACAATTTTGGCGTCATGACAACCAGAGACACCATAAGATGTTTCTGTACTGTTTACTTGCGCTTAGTTAAATAACCCAAACTAGCTTCATTTGGTCTCTACTCCCGAAGGAAGCAGTACCCAATTTTGATAAAATTTGCACGCCATAATTTCTCCTTTTCTAAATCATCAAAATTTACCACGAACATTCATCAACTTTGAGTTCAAAGCCCGAAAGACACTCAACTCATACAGGTCATCATGGATCCCATCAATCCTCAGAATGAAGCTTCCGTGCCCGTACATGAGCCTGTGGCCATTGCACAAGAAGAACAGGGTCAAGATGTCACATCAGGATTCGGAGCACAAGAACTCCTTGAGCCCGAGGCCCGCTTGACCACAGAGTCTGAGCAACTGGTTCCTGATCTCATGACCCATAGCGTTGTGGAAGAGGTAGTTTCAGCTCCAGCTCAGCAGGTCTCACATCAAATCATTGATTATGACTTAATCGCTTCCCTGGACACCGTGGAGAAAGAGGCTCCCATCATTGAAGGTCAATTGGAGGAGGTCCCAAGCCTGATCCTCAAGGATCTTCTTGATGAGGATCTTCCTCAGGTTATCGTGGAAGATGTTGTTTTACAATCATCAGGAATCCCCCAGATTGTAGAGCCAGAATCTACTTCAGCCGAAGTTGAGACCTCAGTTCCAGCTGCAGTCACAGTTGAGGTAACTGGAAAGAATCCTGCTCAGGCATCTGAGCAAATCCCCTCCAACATGTCTTCTACAACTGCTGTAAAAGGTTCCAAAACGACTGTGTCCAAAGCCAAGGTCGGTCAGCCAGCAGCCTCACCTGCCCCTCAGGCTCGTCACCAGCATCATCATGGGAAGAAACTGTTCAAGCCTGTGGTTTCCTTGGCCCAAAAGTCCGGAGTCTCACGGAGCAAGAGTTCCACCCCACCAGCTGGAAAAAAACAAAATAAGGTTCCACCAACTCCCCGAGGAACTCCAGGTCAGGTCACCCCTCCAGTTAAAACTCAACAAAACTCTGTTGCTCCCAAAGGACAGGCAAAGCAAAAAGAGGTTGACGTCGGTCAACCACAAAACCTTGGCTCAATGAACTCTCCCCAAATTCAGACTCAGGTCACACCACCTGAAACTGGAAATGGCCTGACCCCACTTCCAATTGAGATCCCAGATTCTGTCACAGATGAGGCTGCCTTCCGAACATACTTGTCCACACGACGAGGGGCTATGATCCAGGCTCGACCCCTTGTTGTTTTTGGCTCTGTGGAAAATGCTGGAGACGATGAGGTAACTAGGAACTGGTAGTTTCCTTAAAATTCACATATAAAAGTTAGTCCTTGAACTTTGACCTTTAATTTTAAAAACTTGTGTTCTTTATTATTCATTCAACAGGAATTCCCCAGCTCTGAGAATCCACCAATCTAAACCCTGCTGTTGTTGTGGCTCGAACTCAACCAAGACATGAGTCATGCTATGATGGAACCAACATTTTATTGAACCTCATCCCAAATTTTTATTTGCCCTGACTCCAAATTCCCTTGTATTTCTTTAACTTGTGATGCTAATTCATACAAAATTAACTGCTCCTTGCTCATTTGTACGTTTGGAATAAATTCTGAGGTTTCAATAAAACAAAAATATTTTAAAATGCATTTTCAAAATGGTTCGATCTAATTTGACCTCTAAATGTAAGACTTGACTAAATTTTATTTTGATAAGTTAAGTTCTTGTGAGATTTTAAAATTATTTTAACTGTTCTTGTAACGATTAACTTGGCTATCATCATAAAACTTTAAAGTATTTGGCTTGAGCAAAGTTTTATTTAATTGAACTTTGAAATTCTTTCCTATCCTGGTGCGCTTCATTTTTCATTTTATATTTCACTTTGTTGGCTATTCTTTGTGTAAAAGCTAGCAGTGCAAGTACATCACACAGACCCAATTTTTGTATCTTTAAAGCAAATATACATTCAGGAGCTTCCTTGCTGTCAACCATTTTGCAAATGTTGATTGATTATCCTCCTGATTACTCCTGAAGTTTCCTCGGATCGAGAAAATTGGATCCACAGAACTCAACCTGTTTGGATTTGATTAGATCCCTGTAAAAGTTCGCTACATCCCAAAACATTGAACCTCCACAATAATATCTCTGGAATTTTATCTTGAGGCCGAGGACCGGAGTATGCGAATCTGAAAAGGATTCGGCTTACTTTTCCTTCTGAGGAATCTTTCCACCACATTGCCAATTTTTTTGTTTTTGAGCAGGGGGACTCGATTTAAACTGGTCCATGACCTTCTTAAGAATCTTTCTTTCCACATTTTGTAAATCAAATCTCAGTTCAGAGGCATAATTAAATTAAAATCCTTCTCCATGACTTGACCCACACACATTGCTCCACTGGAAACTGAAACGTTTTTGAAGCCGAGATGTAATAAAGTAATATGTGCGTACGACTTTCTTGGAATTGCTCTTCCAGTACGGCACAATACATAATGAAGGAATTTATTATTCATTTGTGTCAAAAGGCTTCCTTTCCCCATGGGGTTCCTCATACGAAAATCTCAGGCTCTGTTTACCTCCTTTGTCATGTAATTTTTCCTTTTTACCTTTTCTTCTGTAACTTTCTTGTTTGTGTTGGATGGAGGGGAATAACCTGCCCTCATATTAAACACATGTTTTTAAAAGAATTTTTTAATTAAATCTTTTCAGGAAAGGATGAATTTTTTGTACTTTTCTCTCAGGAATTCATTTCTTAAAACTCCCTAGTGAAATGAATAAGAAATGAGGCTAGAAATCCTTATACCTTCCTCGTACCTTATCTCCTCCTCCTCCGAGCCAAAAGACCTGAGATATTAATTTTGAAAGATTAAAAATCCCAAGGACTTTCTCCAGCACGGAACTTTTTAGAAACTACAATTAATTAGAGGAATGAAAACCCTAATAACAGCTTGGAAAATTGTAAACATGAAAATTTATGTTCAGAGTGATGGATGTTTTTGGTTGGGTGGAATTTCTTATTGCCTCAGGTTTGGCTTGGGCTCGGAAACTAAATGGTCAAAATGATTTGACCAATAACTACTAAATTATGAAGGACCTAGCAAGATCAGGTCAGGTTAACAGGATGCTCAATTTCTACAGATCTACCAAACATACTCACACGCTTGCCTGTTTCGTCCTTAATTCCTTCCAAATTAATCTTTCATAAAATGAAGGGGAATCCCAAGCTCAGACTTAATCCTTCTCTTCCTAGAAAAACACAAATCATAAAACAAAAGCTCCTTTCCCCATCATTGAGGATCCAATGAAACATTTTAGCTTAGCTTAACAGCATACCCCATGGAAAGAAAGGGAAAATTATTTATGAGGACAAGAAGAAAGGAAGAGGAGGAAATGGTTTGGAAACTCTTTTTCTTTTGTCCTGTATTTTTTTTGCCAAAAAAGAAACCCCAACCAACGAACCAACATCTTATATTTTTCCTTGTTTTTACTTTAAGTTTTCTTTGGATTAAGTTAAGGGTTTTCTTGAACTGTTCACTCTTCCTTGTATAAAAAAACACGACGTACTCTTGGATCATATTCTACACGCCAACCAAACCATCCAGAAAACCAAGGGTTCCTCCGGCTCTTGAGGGAAAGTTTAGATCAAAAGCTACAGTGGAGATTCTCTCTATGAATAAAATATCCCTGAATGACTAAACTCATTCCAAAGGTTATAAATTAAGCCCATTCATGAGGAAAATATTTTTTAGGAGAAAGGAGAACCAGAACCAGAGAATTTGTTGTTAAAAGGATTAGTGGGAAGGTTAGTGGTAAGGGCTCATTTGAAATTTTTAATTGGGACTTTTTAATAGGATCAAGGATATTTACATTTTTTGATTGTACTCTCAGATCACATTATCCTAAATCAAAATGTCCATTTTACAAGGATTTCTTGTATTATTTTGCATGCCCTACTTTCTCCAATACAATATTTATAATGATCCGCACCTGACCTTTGTAGATCACCCCTTAAACTTATCCAATATCCAATTCAACCCACCAAGTGATGCTTTCATCATCATTTCTGGCTCTAGTAGTGGACAGCTCTAATGTTAGGATAAATAACCTTGTTCAAACTCAAAAGGAATTCAATTCTAGCTGACGAACACTTAGGTTTCAACCATACGAAAATCTAAATTTGTGTTTACAATGTGTCCAGCTTGACCCAGACTCATCGGCAGTAAAGAAATCACTGGAGCCCTCACTTTCTTCAGTGAATTTCAATCTTGTTTTTTATTATCTTCAACTTGATCTTCGAGAGGACTGAAGATGGATTGGGAATGGGTCTGTTTGTCCCACGGGATCGAAAGAAAAGAAGCAAGATGTGAGTCATGGCCATTAAAGTGGAGTGACCATTCCGTAATAACTCTGGTTACTCCTGGGCCAATACCGAAGCCATGTAATTCATATCATGTTGAACAATCTGAATTGTACATAATCAAATTCCTACCAGAGTCACGAAATATAAAATCTTAAGAAAATTGAAATTCGCATTTGTCTTCGTTTCCATTCTTGGAGCCCTATGGATTATGGAGCTTAAAAATAAGTGCAATTTTTGCAAGCTGGGCTTCATTTTTAAAAGAACTACATAAAATAAGAACGCAAAAATGGGAAAAGATAAAAAGTGAACCTCCAGACAAAAAGTTTTGTCTCCTATTCCTATTAGTCATAAAATTGGACTTGATCTGATTAAATCATACCCATCATTCAAGCCAGTACATCCCCTCAAAACTCCAATCCAAAAAATGGCTATAAAACAAAAACTACTTTCGTTATCTAAAATGAAGGTCTTTGACGCTCAAATTGCCAATTTGGACATGTTCACTTTTATCTCATGGGTCCCCTACCATCAACAATGTGGAGAAAGTCCAACAACCACATAAACTCATCCCTGGAAATCCATGACACACACACTTTTACAACATTATTGATAAAAATCTGGACTGAAAGAAACATGAATTCATGTTAGGAATCTTCTGAACTGTTTTCATTTTGAGATGAAAAATACAAAGTTTTTTGTTTCACAAGATAAGTATCACAAACTCAAAATACAATTTTGAGAGATGGGGAGAAATGGCTTCTATTTGATCAAACATTTATTTTCGACGGACTCTGAACTATGTCACAAATTTTATTTGAATTAATTCTTGGATTGATCTGATTTTGTGTTTGTATTTTGTATATAGTTAGCTTTGCACTTCCCTGTTTAACTTAGTGTACCTTAAATCATTAAAAACTTTTTAGGTTGAGTGATTGAGAGTGAGTAAAAAGGGACATTGTGAGCTATACAATTTTGAGCCCTATCCAAAATGACAGAACATCATTGATGAAATGCTAGAAGAAATGTGAAATTGATTTATTCGACTGTCATCCAAGAAGTCTGGTCCAATTACATCACAATTTATTGCAAAGGCTGACTTCCTTATTTTTTAAGCCTGAAGGAAGAAGGAATCTGGGGAAATGGGAGACAAGGCGAAAGATGAATGGTCCCGTGGAGCATTTGGCTTTTACACATCTAACTTGGTATAGAAAATGTATTATTGACTCATGAGAGCAAGAGAGATCAGAGCTGCCGGGACTGTTGTGAGAATAATTGATCACTTGAAGTAAAAACAAGTTCAAGAATATATCAGTTCTAGTACAGATTAGTTTAAGAAAATACTGGTAAAAATCAAATATTATTTAAATTTGTTGGTTCTCCAAACTCATATAAGGACTTGAACTAAGAACGAGGGGAAAATCAGTCGAGGAAAGTACAATAAATCTTCAAAGATGTCTTATTCCATTAAAACGGATAAAGGGGTTGAGATTGGGGGTTGGGCCGGTTATCGCCATCAGCCTTGGGCAAATATCCCAGTTTTCGTAAACATAAAAAAACTCAAGAGAAAGCAAAATCCAAATAGTATTATTATGTATACCCCGTGAGAAAGTCCTTCTGATTCATACTTCCGGTTTCACGATAATACTAGTCAAGTAATGGTTTATAAAATGTAAAACTGTCTGGTTATATAAGTTTTGCTCAGGCTACGATCGAATCATTTTCCAGTATTCTATTATCACCTTCCTAATTCCTTGGCAATGCTCCAAAAGTTGCTCTGGTGTCAAATTGTCGATTTCTAAATTTTCACTCCCTCTTGAGCTCAGGAATCATTTAAACCAGACTTCTTATCCATATTCCATCCAATAACCAATCTAGGTCAAAAGGTTTTTCTAATAAACTCTTTGACATTTTTAGGGGTTTCCAGTTGGAAGAGTTCCTGACAATAAGTTGATTATGGAACTTTAGCATCATCTGCTCCATATTTTTGACATTTGATTACATATTACAACCGCCTAAAAGATTCTTCAAGAGTTCGAGTTCCTTACTCGAGTCGGGACAAAGAATCCAGAATTCTGAGACTCGTCTTAGCCATTCCGAGTTCAAGCCCACTGTTTGAAAACTTAGACTAGTTAAGGGATCATACAAAAGCCCTAAGACAAAGAATTTCCTTTTTCTCATCTTCCATCCATTCTCAAATTACCATTGGAGGGCATCCAAGGGAAATTTGGTTGGACATTTCTCGACATCCTCAAAATGTCTCCATCTCATTTCATCCCATTGTCTTCCCTCAAAGAAGTTACCCTCTTAAGCCCCGTCATCTCTCCAGAAGGCTCATCTCATTCTTTCCACTACATTGGTTTTTATGGTCAAACAACAAAGACAAAGGACCATCGAAGGACTTTTGGATCCTCTGGTCTGGAATGATATTATGCATATTGAGTTCGGAATTCCAGGAAAGTCAAGCCAAAGGAATTTTACAAGGAGAAGGAGGACGAAAGGGTTCCAGCAACTGATTTTTGACTCTTTCGCAACTAAATTGACTAAATGGGAATTTACCAGAAATGTATTTTTCTTCTCGTTGCCTTCTAAATAATCACAAGACCTCAATTTGAGGAGGAAAACAGGCTTTCAAAAAATTGTTTAATCACTTTCGATCGTGGCCCTTGAGTCTGTTATGACTGGAGCTCTATTGATAGACCGAGATTGATCGGCAGCATTTTCATTTTCCTTTCCTTTTTCCTATTCAAAACTACAATAATTCAGAAAGAAAGGCAAACATGGGATGGATGGGTTCATCCAAGCTTCCAAGTATAATTGTTACTTTACGATTTTTATCTCTGTTAGTGTCAAATCAAGTCACATCGCTACATTTTTCTACAATTTTAAAGTATTCCCAACATAATCCCCAGAGAATTTAAAGACGGCAGATAATGATGATCCTGAAAATTCAAATAGTTGTTTGAGGAACTTTCTGTGATCCCAATTGTTTTTTCTCCCTTATCAAAGTTAAGTTTAGTATGGGAATGGGACGTTGAAGACATAAATTGCACTTCTTCTTGTATTTAATGGAGCTTGGGATGAAGAAGGGATACAAAATGCAAAAGTTTCTTCATTGACACTAAAGGAAGAAAAAGTTGAGTTGCATTTTGCATTGAAGTTCTTGATTGCACCTAGCCTATCTAAAGTACAATGAAAATCAGTACGTCTTCTAGACTTTTGTCGTCTTTTACTATTTTATCCCATAGACACTTCCTCTTTGTAACCCATGTCATTTTTAAAAAGAAAAGTTCCAGAGAAGTTGAGAAGAGGGTGGATCCAAAAGACAAGACAAAAGTAGAATTTTATGTAAGGATCCGATTCAGATCCTCTTCCGGGTTTACAAAAAAACTTTTCAAATTCTAGTTGTTTCTTCAAAATGCATCGAAGAGAGAGAGGAAATGGGTTTAGCTAAAAGTCTTTAAACATTGCACCCTCCCTTGCTTTCTCTTTGTTCATCGTCAGAGTGTTCACACGTGCAAGACTTCACACGGGACGGACCGGATGGAGAAAGTTAACTTTCCTCACCTAAACAGTCTCAAAGTCTGTTACGGAGAAGATAAAATAAAAATGAGAAGGACATCATTTCAATAACTTACCAATTCAAATGGGACGGAATACATTCACAGTTGAATTTATCGGATTGAGTCTTTGTTTCTGTAAGACAAGTGAGGGCTACATGTCTGACTGATCGTGAGTGAGTGAATGAACCAATGTTCTTTTGGTCTTTCTTTTGTGGAAGATAAAGTTTCTTAGGATTTCCGCTTTATTGAGGACACAAGGCCTGGAAACTTCCATGAATTCCATTATTCCGGAAAACAAGGTAACTTATTAAGGATTTTGATGATCTGTCAGTTTAGAATTGAAGGTGGATGCCAACATGATTTTGACCTTTAAAAGTTAGATTACCGATAATGTTTGGCGATAGTAATAAAGAAAGCATGAGAGAATGTACATTCGAGAAAATAAGGTATAAAATTGCATGTTTAGCTTTTTGCAATAGCTGACAAATATCCAAGAATTTTACTTAAGGTCCAACAAATGTTCCATGAGAACTGTTTTTCTGGTCCAATAAGTGTCCATGCTTTCAACAAGGAGTTCAATTTCTCTCCAAGGCCTACTTAAGTAGGACAACTTTTGTTGAAAAATATGAATTGAATGGGTCTATCCATAATTTATTTCCACAAGTTTCTCCTGACTCTTTTAGAGTGGACTTGGTCTTTTGTCCAGCCAGAAGAAGCCCTGTACTTTGAATGTGACTTCCTGGCGTACTCAATCTTTGAAAGTTTTGTACGTACTTAGGTTAGAGTACAACTTTTTTTTTACTTTTTTTTTACAATCAATGTGAATACAAGGGTATTACAATTTTTTGTGCTATTCAATACACTAGTGATCAAAAAAGAGGGTTCCCAAAATCCAAGAATCGAAAAAGTAAACTTTCCATTTTCGCCTGAAGAGAAATTCAAAATTTTCTTCAATTTTTGACAAGTTTCCAAAACTTATTAGAAGATCCATCTATTCCTGGATTTTTTGTATCGGGTAATAAGATGAAGGAGTTGATACTTTCATTTTGTCACTACTGAATAGGAAGTAAAGGAGGAAGTCCTGAGGAAAAATTGCTCTGGACTGAAGTGAGTGACTCTTCCATGAACACTCCATTTCTCTATTCATGTCCATGCATGAGCATGAACCGGTCAGAACCAGGGTAAAGTAGAAAGAAAACTTCAAGTTTTCTCCTTTGACACAAAATAAAATAAAAGTTTATTTTCTCCGATGGCCCAAGGGTCCCTGACAAGCAACCAGACTGAGGGTGACATATGAGTGAGTAGTAATCCTCTGGACTTGTTCTACAGCAGGACTATCCAGGTCATGTCCCTTCGTCCCTCCGCATCATCCACTGATTCTGGTCTAGTCATATATTTACGATGGTAGGATGTTCGGGACATGACCTGGACACCTCAGGGTACCTCAACAAGACAAGAAATTCCAGTCTTGACAGGAAATTTAGTCCACAAAGGAAAGACACCAAGAAATGCGTGAGTCCCAGTTATCATCATCATGCATGGTGTAAGATTGACTAGACTAAAACTCCTAAGGTCCCCTGTCACCACCTGTCACTTCCAGTGTCAATCTAAACTTTGTGTTTGGAAATTCTCATTACTTCAAGAATGGAGTGAATTCAAGGGATTCGAATTTGTCTTGAATTAATTGAATCCTTTTCCAGTAAAAGAGAAATTATGGAGAACTCTTACAGCTTCGAAACTAGGCTTACTTATGTTAGACTGGACCCAATTTAATGGAATGAATCATAAAGAAATATACAAGAAATGAAAAATATACTTGTGATTTTTTTGCATCGCACGATCATGTATTTCACTTTTTCTATAAAAACTGACTTTTAATTGCTATCTGTCTCAGCCTAAACGGAAATTAAAAAGAAAGGCAATAAAAACGGCCAGAGGGAAAGAAATTCTACCATATTCAACGACCATGTGTTGCCAGATACAATATCATGACAATGCCGTGTAACAACTTTTATTCATTTTTTAAAGATTTTTCCCGAGAAACTCATGTAACTCCACCTAAAACAAACCCTATCTCAATATCCGAAACGAAAAGGTTAAAAAATGTCCGTTCCCGTGTATGAAAAATATATATCAAGAAGTGTATAAGGAAAAATCCGAAAAACTTCACCAGACATTCTCTTTTTTATTAAATATTTTACCCTGAGGTCACGATCCTCAAGTCTTCTTGTCCAGGAAAGACCTCCACAAAAATTCTTAATAATGGTCAAATAACTCATATTTGAACGAACACATATGGGACATCATGGAAGTAATTTTTTGTAATGAAACATACAAAATACCATTCTTTTTCTTAGAGTTATGTCCTAACCTAACTTGTCTCCGGAACTTGCAATGGTTGAATTTTTGCCTTGGGGTTAAAAAGCTAAAGAAAATAGAAAGAATCAGGCTGGACCGGAAATGAAAACAACCCATCATGATAGTTTCTTAGGTCGGATCAACGAGGTCAGTTCAACAACAGTTTCTTGTTAGTTTATCATGAGTCAATATCCAGACTAAGATTTCCTTGATTTCATCTATTTATATTAATTCCTCGTCTTTTTCTGTCTAAACAGACCTGAGATTAGTAAGCTTGAGTGAAAGAAGTTCATGGAATTTGAGCAAGCCTGAATGACTAGATCTTAATAATTTTAAAGTTTACAATTTACCAATACTTTCTAACCGATGTAAAC
>JAQIYE010000578.1:0-11749 GCA_034699765.1 Xenyllodes armatus
AAGTTTGGAAACTGCAACGCTTTACATTGATATCATGTTCAGAAATATTTCTTTAATGTATTTGTTGAACAGTTGCACAAGCTGGGGCTCAACAACAACAACAACAACAGGGAGGAAGTTATGGATATGGGCAATTCCAACAACCGCAACAGCAACAACCGTCGTACCAACAACAACAGCAACAACCCGTGACTTATAGACCTTCCTCCAACTCTGGTCAGTACCAAGTCCAACAACCTGCACGACTTGGAAGTTTTGAAGATATCAATAGACGTGAGTGCAAACGGTTCATTTATACTACGACCGAATTATCATACTCTTGAAATAAAACGAATCTAAATTTTTATATGCAGCAGCCGCCGTATCGAACCCTTATGGAGCTTCGCAGTACCAAAATCAAAACTACAACGGGGTGGGATCACAGGGTCAGGGTTCGTCCAATTCCAATCGTTATCAAGGTGCATAATACTCATTTAGTACATGAATTCATTAAAAATTGAATCCGTCTAAATCAAAATCTCATACTAAAATTGTTTCTTAAATATCCCCGATTGCCCGATTCAAGGTCAAAGGACTCAAAACCTTGGAAATCCTCAACAATACAACTCACAAATAAGACAAGACTCAAGGTTTCCTTCAAGCAATCAAGGTCAAGGTACCCTGAAGTTCTGCAATTTTGATTAGCCTTTGGTTGTTTACACTTCAGCCTTAACCCCATTAAAAATTGCATAATTTCTCATTTCAGATCAAACCAAGCAGGGCCAATCTCCAGGAATCGAAGAACAAACTGGAAATGATTGGATTTATTCTAATTACTCCGAAGAAGGTTGGAAGGCTCATGCTGATGAAATCAAGGCCAATGAAGACCAAACAAAAGAACGGGAAACTTATTACTTCCAAATGAAGGCGCAAGAGAGACAAAGAGAACTTCAACGAAGGGCTGAAGAGGAGACTCGAAGGAGAGCTGAGGCTGAGAGGTCAGAGTATCAGAGGAAAATGGGTGAACAAAGTAAAATGACAGCTGAGCTTCAACGACGTCTCCAAGACGTTGAGATGGAACGGAGGAAGACTCAAGAGAGACTTGAGGATGAACAAAGGTTAAGGGAAGAGGATGAGAAGGAAAGGAGAGAGAATCAAAATATTGAAGGTCAATCTCAGCCAGCATTTCGTCGACGTCCTCACGGTCGTCATTCCTCTGAAATTGCAAGTGTCTCATTGAAACGCCAAGAAAATCCACCTTCGGATCCAAAATTTTATGGGAAATGGTTGGGTAACGGTGGAACTCCAAGGACTATTCAGTCCAAAAACAGGGTGATTATGTTATTAGGAGGCATTTTAACAGCCGTTATAGTGTGGTCCAAGTCGATGATGAGATTGCAATAGTAATTAATAAAAAGGAACATACACTTTGTAAAACATTAAGCTTACCATTTCATTACAAAATTGTATTTATTATAACCACTATGTGATGTATCAAAGAAAAGAAACTTACTTTTTTATCCAAAAATTTAGCTGTTTAATGAATTTAAGGGTCAGCTAATTACTAATTTATTTGAAACCTCTATAGTTTTAATAGACTACTAAATCCAACCAGATACAGGATTACTTCAGCTCACTTTCGTAAATACTTTGAAATCCAGAAAAATGTATGTAAACCAGAATCAAATCTGTTGGGCACTTTAAAAAGTGGATGGCAGTCATTGTAAACTCTGGCACTGGAAAACAATGAGAAACCATATAATGAAACAAACAATGATACTACAGAGGTTGTCAATTATGGTCCTATGATCCGACAATAACTTACTCAGTTTCTATGTTTAGGGCTTTGAGAGCTCTATAATATGCAAAGCCCTGAGTTGGAGGCACCCGTTTGTCTTCCGTCCCAAGAAGCAATAGTGTTGGGGTTTTAACTTTCATAACATCTTTTATTGGAGAACAATTGATGAACTTTTGAGCCTCCTCTGGATTACGAACGGATGGCCAGGTTTTAGAATCATACTGAACCCCTGCTTGAGCATAGCACCTGTGAGTAGGAAGGAGGAACAAATCTTTGAATTAAACGACATTAGTCAGACGGCATCACTTTAAAACGAGTGAGTGTCCTACCAATCGGTTATGTCAGTCGTGGAGAGCATCGAGACCAAATCAATTACAGGGTTTCCCAACACAGCTGTTTTGTAGAAACCCTAATAAAAATAAAACGGGCGTATTAAGTTTCATGTGACAAAGTTATCAACAGGACTCGCTAAAAAATGCATTTTTAAATGGACTAACTGGGTATGCTGAGGTCAGATGAGCTCCAAGAAACCCGCCTGGAAGTCAAAACAAACGAGAAGATAAAATATGCTTTGCCCAATAAGAAGGTTTTAAACTTTAATTCCATCAATAATTATTAAATGCTGCTGAACACAAACCATGAGAAAAACCGAAGACACCCACAGTGTCTGGATTTAAAGCTGGTTCCATTTTCAAGAGAGTTTCCACTGAATTTTGGCAATCTTTCACATCCAATGATCCAGCCTTTCCAGAAAGCTGGTTGGTTGTATCGGAATGTCCTCCAGTACTTCCGATATAGTTTAATCTTAGAATTCCATATCCTGTTAATGTAAGTAATCGTAATAAAGTCTTAAGGTTAATCTGCGATCTGATTCAAAATTTCTAAATCAAAACTTTACCAAAAGAAAGGAATAGGGCCATTTCCGGGACGAATCCATCAATGTATGAGCTATTTGGTCCTAAAAATATAAAATATGTAGAATCACGGACTGTTTCCGTTTCCATTTTCTGGATCGAAAAACAAAATTTAAGAACCAATGACCGTTACAAAGTTACCTCCGTGTGGAGTTGCAATTAGCGGCACGCTTTGCCCCTTCAAGTCACCCGCAGGACCATAATAAAATGAAGCTGGAGAAACACTTCCAGGGACAGTTAATCTTTTTGTTGGATGAGGAATAACATTTCTAGATTCCGTTATATTAAATTTCCTGGGCTTGGATGCAGTGTCAGTGTCAACAAGAACAAGTGCTGGGGTCTTCACCATTGTACTTTGAGAAGTCAAAAGCCATGTATTTTCAACATGGAGTAATGCATTCACACCTCTGATGGGCTCCTTCTTCGAAACTGCTAACGTTCCTGATGAGGATTAAGTACAAACGAAATGTGTAAGTCAAATATCTATATTACTTGCAGGATAAAATTTGGTCGTAGTGGACAAAAATTAACGCAAACCTTTTTTGAATTCGAACTGCAGAATCACACCTTCTGTTTCATTTGGGGTGCAGACATAAAACTTTGAACCATCTGGAGTCCAGCAGGCTCTTTGAAAGTCACTATAAATTGGAATTTTATTTTCTGGTTGAGCTGAGTAAATGAGTTGGGGGATCAATATCTGTTGAAATTTAATTAAAGATTAACAATTATTTGGAGGTTTAACATGAAACACTGGCTTGCGAGTTACCTCTTCATTAATTTGTAGACCCATTATTTCCCGAACTTTGTCGTGTGGCTCATCTAAATCTCGTTCTTGCCAGATAACAAATTCACAATCAGGTCTGACTCTTGGTGAAAATGCAGCCCTTTTTCCATCGCTCAGGAACACTGGATCCAAATTTCAGACTAGACTGAGTACTTATACTTAAACAAACACCTCATCTCATGTCTATTGAAATAGCACAATCACTTAGCAGTACATTGGAAAGTACTTACACATAGAAGATGGCACTTCATTGCCATCAGCATTAACAATAAATATTTTACTGTTCTTATTTGTACAATACAGGAGACCAAGTCGCCACTGTGTTGTGTCGTAGGCTGTCCCGATTAACATGGAATTATTTACCCATTGAATATCACTGGGAAATATATTATCAGGAAGAGGAAGGATTTGCAGCTCATCCATATCCAAATCGAGTACCACGATTACGGATTCAAACGCATCAGTGTTTTGTTCACCCCAGGATTGTTTGAAACTGTATTCTTGTCCCTGAAAGAAAGTACAAAGAATTTTCTCCATTTGCTTTACTAGGTTATATAAAAATTCAGGGCAAGCTCAAGTCCAAGCTCACCTCGACAGGAACATCCACATCAGGACCAACATCGGGCTCCTTTGAATTTGTTTGATTTTTCTCTTCTTTCTCAGCGGTTTCCCCAGGGGTTGAAAAGAAAGGCTTGGTCTTACGAGGTTTCTTTTCGGCCAGATAAGCTAACTTTGTCTCGGATTTACTCCAACACATGGTGTTTCCATATGCTAGATTTCAATTCGAATTCACAAATTATCAAATGCGAGCAATTGCAATCATTACAACCCCGATATAATATTTAGTAACACGTTCAACATTAATACCTCCACCTGACGTATAAACATTCTTATGTTTTCCAATTTCCTTCAGGTCATAAGTCTTTAACAAGTGATCCTTGCCATAAATATGCAGCAGCTCTCCTTTTGAATCACCACCATTTCCCTTATCGGATACAGAAGCAGTGAGCACAGCCTTCCTTGACCCCGATGGTGAAAAACATGTCAGTTTGCTATGAGAGTAAAGGAAGAACAGTATTCGTTAAAGTCAAAATGCAGCCATTATTCAATGCTCCACTAAAATACTAAAATTTCAGGAGGTCAGGTCAGAGGTCATGGCTTACCTCTCATAAGGAACTGGTGTAAATGGATACACCTTTGGAGTTCCTCTATCCTCAACAAGACTACTCTTCATTACTGTATAATTTCGTACAAAAGTTGTACCCTCCTTTTTGGTTACATCCTTAATAGTCCACTCACTGTACAAATTGAGGACTTGACCATCCTCTGACAAAATCCTTGCTGAGGTCACCTGAGGGACTTTGAGTAAATCCACAAATGTTGTAATTACAGATTTTTGATCCTTCTCAGAGAGTTGACGTGTATCCACTGGAGGAGGAGAAGAGGAAGAAGACTGTCCCACCGTACCAAACCCATCCAAAAACTCCATAAGACTCATCTTTGTACCGTTTACTGTGTTCACTAAAAATAAATATTTAAAATCAAATTACAACCTGAAAAAATTAACTCCCCACAAAAATGAAATCCAAAATAACTTAATTTTAGATATATTGCACAAATTACAAAAAAAAAAAACTCGGCTTTAAATTAAAAAAACATAACATTGCAACATTAACATTTTAATGTAAAATCCCAAATCCAATGCCCCACCTTTTACAATTACGTAACGTACGTCAGTTGACTAATCCGAAAGATGCCGTGTCCCACGGTTCAGGATCAAGGCTCGCGGCTCACGGTTCAGGATCAAGGCTCAAAGTTCACAACCCACACGGTTCACAACCCACGATTCAGGATCAAGATTCACGACCCACACGGTTCAGTATCAAGGTTCACAACCCACACGGTTCAGTATCAAGGTTCACAACCCACACGGTTCAGGATCAAGGTTCAGGACCCACGGTTCACAACCCACGGTTCGGGATCAAGATTCAAGGTCCACGGCTCAGGCTCACGGTTCACATGGCCCACACGGTTCAAGACGTCACAGGACAACAGTTAGTAGTGGACAACCGGAACGAACCTTTAAACCTTTCAAACATTCATCTCCCGCTTTGACTCCAAACACTTTATATTTCTTGTCCCAAAAAATATTCCATTGGACCACCGCACCACCGCACCGGGTCTCTTTAAACTTCTCCCAGACGCAATAATATGGAAAGAGCTCACATAAAATAACTCACTCCTCATCTCTCCATGCATATAGCCAAAAGCGCCACTTACTTATGACTCCCATTCTCATTTCTAACACATCCATACATACAAATGCAAAAAAAAAAATCAAAATCATTAAAAAAAAAAAAATCTAAGTCCATAGTGCAGCTGGAGCCCAGAAACTATTTTTCTGTCCACATTATTATCTTATATTTTTTGGAATAAGAGGTGAGTTACATAAACATAACACATAAGTATTTTTTGGTTAAATATTTCTGGTATTTTTGTATTTAGAGTCCCTGATTGGTGGAGGGACCCAATGCAATGGGAAGGACGCCCATCAAATAGAATTTAATAAAAACTAAATAATTCTCTTTGTTCACTTTTTTGTTGTTGTGCTCATCATCAGTGAGGTCCGTTGGAGGTAAGCTCAGCTGAGATCTGAGTTTTTTTTTTGGTTTGAGGCTCCAGGAGGAACAACGAGCAAGAGTTGAGGTGAGGAGGAGGTTGGAGGTGAGGAGGAGGTCAAGTTTTAAGTTAGTCGAGACCAACGAGATGGACCCATTATTGGATACATCAGGGTCATCATCAGGAGGAGACTCATCCGGAGGACCACCACAACTATTTGTAGAGGAAGGTCCAGAAGTGGTATTGGCTCAAGAGGATATGATGATGGAGGTGGATGGTGGTGGTCATGATGAACAGGTCAACGTCAACAACCACTCTGGAATGAATAATAATCATGGGAATGGAAATAGTTCATTTGGTGAGTTAGTCCAACCACATGCCTAGAAACCTTACTACTAGGTTGAATTTTGCTAAAAGTTACGAAACCTTTACAAGATTATCCATGCTAATTACTAAAATTACTGTACAATTTCACGAGCACGGCACGGTTACTGAGTTTTTTCACGGGCTACAAAGTTTGTAAATGTTCATAGTATGTATTCATCCAAGTCCCAACCTCCAAGTTTACCGACCGCCTTGGTTCATTCTTGTTGTAATATAATTATTTTTCTTTCTCACTATTTCTTGATTTAGATTTAGATGTGTCAAGGTCAGGACGGATCAGGAAAAAGAACTCATTTCTCCAGGGATACGAATCCACTGATGTTACAACTGAAAAGCCAAAGAAAAAGAGTGTCGGTCGTCCAAAATCCGTTGGTGGTTCTGCTCAAAAAGGCGTACCAAAAGTGAGTCAGATGATTTTGTATTTTTCGAGAAAAATAAATGGTTACCCATGAATAAAGTAAAGTGGATATCCACCAATCCACCCTAAGCACTATGTGTTTAACCGGTTTTTTGGTTTGTTCCTAGTTAACCCTGAAGCTGGACGGTGGAATTGCGAAGCCAGCATCAGCCAGCAATTCAAAGAAGTATAGTAAAAGACCTTTTGGCAAAAAGTCAAAGAGAAAGGGAAAAGCAAAGACAAAAGACCCTCCTCCAGATCTTATCCCACTGAGCGTTGATCGATCAGATTTAGATTTAGATGATGAGGATCTAAGTGACCTCCGGATGGACCTTCCCCCAGAATTTGATGATATGGCAATGCCGATCCTTGCAGCAGAAGAAATCATTGATGGGTCTCTTCTGGACGGAGAGGATGAGGATGACGATGGTGATGAGAGACTTGAGTTACCAGATAACTCATCCTCAGCCAGTTCCAGTAGTCGTCTTAAGTCCCAGGCTCAATCCACATATATGTTGGAGAAGTCAGTTGACAAGAAATCAAAATATGGAGCCCTACCTCATACACCCTCATTTCCCGTAACAAGTACTAATAGCACTTCTCCAGGTCACCGAGCTATTTCATCAACGTCAACTCCTAATAATAATTTCAAGTCAAACCATGCCCCAACCCCAACAAACTCAAAAACTCCTACTACTAATAATAACAATAGCAAAGAAAAGCCAGTAAGTTACAGTTAGATGTTTACATCAATTGCTATTTTGATTTCGACTTTCAAGTTATATTATGTGGTTAAAAAAATCAAGCAATCTTACATTAGTTCACTAATTTCACTGTTTTTTTTTTAGAATCGACGGGTAACTGCTTACGTCCTATGGGTTCGAGATCAAAAGTCCCAATTCCTTCGTAATCAACCTGATGACGATTTTGCACAATTTTCTAAAAGTCTGCCACAAGTTTGGGCTGGACTTCCAGAATTAGAAAAAATGATGTGGAAGTCAAAAGCAGTAAAATCAATGAAGTCTAGTGGTGTAAACATTAAGAATTCTGCCCCTGCAAAAATACGAGGGATTCTTAAAGGTCCGAGTAAAAGAAAGCCCAAACCTCCACCAAAATTAAATCCACCTGACCATTCATTCGAGTATGCCTCAACGAAGCAACTACTTAGTTCTTCACAAGAGAGTCTTTCAAAATCCTCAAATTTGAAATCAACTAAAAAGTCCAAATCAAAGAAATCCCCATTATTCAAGACGACAGGCAAAGCCAAAGGCAAAAAGTCCACAAAGAGGAGACCCGGTCGGCCAAGGAAATACAACATCGATGACGATAACACCTTTCCAACTAAAGTGAGCCCTTCCACTTCCAAATATATGCAATCTCTACCAACCACAAGTCGAACTTTGAACGGTTCTCCAGAATTTAGTATGATCTCACCTACTTCTAAGGGTTCTCCAAGTCAAAAACGGAAGTTGGAATCACCAAAGGTGACTTCACTGCCGAAACAAAAAAAGTAAGTAGCACAAATGGAGCACTCCAACGATTTAATCATAAGATCATAAAAATTCTTACAATCTTCCGATCGGTTAATTGGGACGTTGGGCATTACTTGTAAGATAACAAATTAGTATTCGAATTGATTTTCTAACTTTTCTTTTCCCTTATAGGAAGGTGGTAAAAGAGAAGGATGAGAGTCCACATGTGTATAAAGTTACGGGTACAAGTGCCCTAGTTCTCGCAGCTCACTTCAACCTCCTTGGAAATTGTTTGACAGAGCTTGGAGAAAAACTCAAGGAGCACAGTGTAAGAATAATACAATTTTAAACGAAGGATCAAATCTAAATATATTGTTTAGTAGATGCAAGTTAACATAATCTAAAATTGATTTTCATCCTTTCACTTTTAGGATCAGCCGTTTAGTGAGAGTAAAACAGTATTATTTGATTCCTTACTTTGTGCACTGGGAACCCTAGCATGTGTCACTCAACATGTACCGATGTATAAGGGAGCAATCCCGGAGGAGACCCAATTGAAAATTTTAGATACAATTGCATACGTGATGCCGGGAATACCTTGGTATTAGGTTTTAATCAAAACACTACTATTAGCACAGCAAGAAAGTTAACGTTGTTGTTGAACTGACAAATATTTTAACCTGATTGATCACCGTTTTGTCAAACTATCAAGGAAGTAGCACCTTCTTTGTGGTAGTTTGTTAATATAATTAATTTCCATTTACTTACGGACAAGGATAGATTTAGAACTTCCAGGTCCATTTCAGAATACTCGATCCATTTTATTCCTAATTAAGAATCTTATCCTTGATGCTCCGGGTTTCTTTTATACCTCAAGTAATTAATTAAGCATATATACCAAAACATTGTGTTGAAACTGATTGTTTTATAAAACTGATGAAAATGAAATAATCTAATAATTCTCTAAAAGTGGGATTTAATTGATCGCTTTATTTCAAATGACGTAGTAATCGACAAATGAGACAACATCCCGTCATACTCGTAAGTCAAGTAAAAACCAAGGTATATAGGTAAAAACAGATCCGGTGTGCTTCCTATTTTTTAATGGCTTGAAAAATGCATACTTGACAACATTTCATTTACGTTCTTGTACGAGCCGTAGGCTAAAATTCGTATCATATTTTAGTAGTAATTAGTAAGGCACCAATTGGAATTACTTGTTTTAAAAAAACAATAGAAGCTAAAGCTATTTTTGTTTCAGTTTCAAGAGATGGAAGAAAAATTAAAGTCTATACTAAAGTTCTGGCAAGTGTACTAACATTTAGAAATTTTAACTACCTTAAATAGCACATGAGCACATCAATACATTAATTGAGTATTATGAGTACAATATTATTGTAATTTTTGTTAAAATGAGATTCCACTGACGAGTCTTACCTATGCATGCTCTACTCTGTTGCTAAATTACTATTAGATAAAAACAATATGGCACAGTTTTTTGTGGTTGAGTTTTTCACATTTTCATAAATCCATGAATTATTTATAATCAATTTAATAACTTATTCAAGCTTCCATAAACTAAAATGCAACCAACCAGTGAGTTGAGCAAATGCCTACGCCAGAACGTATAGAATCTTCCGAAACGACTAAAATCCTGGATTCCGAATTCAGAAAAATGTTTGAAGAAATTATTTATGTAACAACAGAATCAAGAAACAACGAAACCTGCGTTGTGCTTAAAAACAGAAGTAGGTGATTAAACTCATTGTATCGACTTTTCCACTGATCGCTTAGAATACTTATAACATATAACTATAACACTAGTAAGAACTAACAGAGATTCTACTCATTCTATTTAAAGTTGTTTCTGGAAGTCCAAGGACAGTGCTTAGAACTTGGCAAAGTTTTGTGTAATCCGTTTCAAGTTGACTCTGATACTCTATTTGATCAGGAGCAATTAGGTGACCGTTCCTTATCAAAAGTTCACCGCAACACTCCACAAAGTCCCTAATGTACAAAAAAGACCGTTAATTCCAAGTCTTATTATTATCCACTGTTTACTCAAGGAAAATAATATTGCATTTTACTTTACCTAAAAATGGCTTTGAGCCTCTCAATGTCTTCTGGAGGAAATTCAGTCTCTTTGTCTAAAAAGGCTCGAGCATAAGCTAGGGGACCTTGATTAACCTGCAAGGTTTTAAACAGAATTTTTAAGTTCCATTACAACTACCACTATCTCCATAAGACTCCAGTTTTTTTAACAACTTTTACCTGAACACTAACTGAACCTTGAAGCCTCAACTGAATTCTTTTCACATCCATCGAATGTAATTCCGATCTTAATTCATGAACCCTTCGTTGCATATCATCAATGGCCACAACAATGGGGCTTAAATCTTCCTCTTCAGAATTTATGACCCGAAGCCTAGTCACTACAGCAGGGAATGTATACTCAGCTGAAATATAAAAATAATTCATAATATAATTCAGAGTTTCAAAATTCTAAAAATCCTGGATGTTGAAAATTATTAAAATGTCCATGAACTTACTTTGAATCGTTGATCTCCTTTTCCATTGTTGACCCACAGCAGCCTTATTATCCACACTAATCTTATCCTGAGTAGTGGTTGACTTCATGACAAATGGTGTGTCGTAGGTAAACTTTTGTACATTTTGATGCCGTCGGAAATCTTCAGACCAAAGTTTTTGTCTTGGACTCTGACTTGGAATTGGGGTCAGGTGAGTAATTGTTGCATAAGTCTTGTCATCATCTGGGAACGTGTCTAAATCTCCAGACATAATAACAGCTCCCTCCGTTGCTTCAATCTTTGAACAAATCTCCATTAGAGACGTAACGTTTGGTTCCTTGTAAACATATACTTCTGGATGCCTCACAGGAGTCAGTGATATTTTCTTAGGGTGGTAAAAGGCGACTCGGTAATATGTTGCAAAGAATCGTTCCCTCTTGTTCTGAATAAAGGAACATGCTCTGGACATTTGCTTATAAGAGTGCTCCAGGGCAGCGTAGTCGGAAAGAGATTCTTGAATGTCAACCAGAATCCTATAAACCTATAGACACAAAAAAGTTAAAAATCACAACGGCTGTTCCCAAATGTACAAAAAGAATTGTAAATGTCCGCAAAGTTATAATTGTTTTTTTACCTCCAACATGAGTTCGTATCTCTCAGCCTTCTCACATAAATGCACGGCATTTTCAAGCCTTTGAATGATCTCTTCAGTTGAGTCTTCAGGAGGGGCATCCGTAGGGGTATTCGTCGGACTATTTAAATTCTGTTGAAACTCAGCTTGTAAATTCTTGGATATCCCTAACATAATCTTTTTGACTTCAGGAGTGAGGGTATGTCGAGCTAGTCCCACTGCCACATGAAGCTCACACATAAG
>JAQIYE010000579.1:0-11739 GCA_034699765.1 Xenyllodes armatus
ATGTAACCACCACAAGCATTTCCAAAATTATTTTGCATGTAATATGTAATACAAAGTCCTGTTCGTTTTTAGGCATGAGTAGATTATGACGGTATGATATGTTATTGCAGCTTTAATTTGATTTTATGAAAAATCTTGATATTATCCCATAGAGTTGGTCTTTTGGATAGAAATTTTTGTATTGCCCTGCCCTTGTAGTTTTAATTTTAATGAATTTTATAATGTCTGCGTAACCGCATAAAGTGACTCCCATATGTTTTGTGGTCGTATTTTACCAGCCTGTATTTATACTCGTACCAATAATATTTTGTATTGATTTCAAAAGATCATCTAACACTACATTTGGGATAATGTAAATGAGTTTTTGCTAAAGTTTTGTTTTTACCTGTAAGCAATTTGGGGATTTATATATGATACAAGGCCTTCGGAGTTCAATGCCCGGAGTTAAATATATTCGTGTGACCATGAAATCCTCTTATTATTTCAGCTTAAGTGTTCTCCTAAAATTTTCCAAAAATCCATTACTTTATTTATTTAGTCCTCAACCGACAATAAATTCAAATGAATACGTTGTTCCTTTACTACCTGTACTAAAAACAGGTTGTTTTAGAAAACCCAAAACAATGTCCATGCTGTATTGTTCTCTAAGTTTGTTACCCAATATCAAGCTATGATTTGCATTAGCGTTTCTTTTTTACGGTGTGACTAAGTTTTAGAGTTGCTAGAAGATCTGAATTCGTAGAAAACAAAGAAGTATATAAAGTCGTACTTAATTGTTAGTTTAAAATATTAAAATCTTGTTTGGTAGCTTGCTTGTATTGAAAAATGTAGGGAAAATTTATTACGATTGGATATGAATGTACATGGAATGTTTGAATTGTAAGATCGTAAACCATGTTCTTGAGAGCACGAACATATTATTGCTGTTCTGGAATATGTGTTTTGTTCATGATTCATAGATGCTTAAAGAAATTGTTGTTGGTAGTCAAAATTACTGATACAGACAATACTAAACCTAAGCTCATATTTTTATGATGGATTTTATTTTTAACCTGGGTTGATATTGATCTTAGAATCGGAAGAACGTAGCCTTGTAAATTTGATCATAATCAATCATTTGATTCGTTTACTACCTTGCATTATTTAATTTGAGCAGGCTGCTTCTGGAGGACGAAGCTTAATATTTATTTATACACAGATTGTCAATGGGTCTTGGATTAGATTTTTACTATTTTGGCTGTCAAGATATGGCTATTGAAGTAAACAAATGTTTATTAAAGAAGAATCATTTTGTTTCATTTAGTAAGAAACTTACTAGTGAAAGCATTTACACTACCAATAACTTTTAATTATGTATAAAAGCATACACAAAGTTAAACTATTTATTAATTATATGAAATGTAACATAACTTTTGACAAATTATTCCAAAATTTTAGATATTATTTTGTGTGTAATCTTTGTAATCTGTAAAGCTAATCAGTATTCCTTTTGTTTTTTTTCTTTTTAGATTCAGTATATATTTTCCGATAAGACTGGTACCCTGACTGAAAATAAAATGTTATTTCGAAGATGTACAATTGGGGGCATAGACTACACGCACGCTATAGAGACTGCAATGGAACAGGTATTACTTTTAAAATAACTTCCGTCAACTATTTTTCAATCGATTTATTTGACGATTTGGCATTCTGACATTGGGCTTATATTTGTCCATTTTCAGTCCCTCTGCCGTTCCTCAAGTGCAGTCCCACTCAAAGTTAACCCATCTTTGAACGAACTGTTGGGGCAATTAAATATTCAGCTGGCTGATGACTCCACTAACACGAACGCATCTCAAGTTCAACGTGTACATGACTTTTTTATGACCCTTGCGGTTTGCAATACAGTTGTTGTAACCAAGTATCCTCATCATGACAATGTACGTTTCATAAAATGGAGTTCTCCGATAGTCCATAGACTCTTTGAATTTTTAATGTAATACTTGGTACTAAAAATTCTATGTGCTTTATCTCTAGATGAACTCGAGCGGAGTAATAGTCGAACCAAACTGCCATATAAATAATTATCCAAGACTGTCTCCGATTCGGGAATCCTTTATCGATGGATCGATGGTCCCCAAGTACTCCTTAGAAGGCTCAGAAACTGCTGGGATAGAATATTCCGGAAAGAGGACGAAAGCTAGTTTGTTAGGGGCCGGTGATGGCCCAAGTACATCCCAATCCTCAAGTACTTCTCAGAATCGACGACCTCGTAAGCTAGCACTAGAAGCAGGACGACCACTTTCCCCAATATCCTCATCAAATGAAACAACTCCAACAGAGTCTCCAACTCAAAAACCTAAACGAATTCAGATTCCAAGACCCCAGACCCTTTTATCCAAGTTTGGGAAAACACTTAACGTGACCCAGCCAACTTTAGCTGCTACTCCTACCCCTTCTCCATCTGAGCTGAGACCGATATTTGAAGCAGAAAGTCCTGATGAATTTGCCCTAGTGGAAGCGGCGTTCGCCTACAATTGTAGGCTTCTGAAACGAACACCAAAGCATGTACGGGTTGTGTTTCCAGGTAACTGTGAACAAGTAGAAAGATTTTAATTAGAATAATGATATGTACACTTGATCAGTTAGTAAAGGAAAAGTCATGTACATTTTTTATCCACAATTTTGTTTTATCTCAGGACATGGCTTGGTTGAGTACGAAGTTCTACATACTTTCCCTTTTGACTCCGTTCGAAAACGAATGTCTGTTGTTCTGAAACATCCCATAACCAGTGAGATTGTTTTGTATTGTAAAGGAGCGGACTCTGCCATATTTCCCAGACTTGCACGAACAGGTAAAAAGCCATAAATTAATTTGATGCCGTGAGATTTATGATTTGTTAAAACATGGATGTTAACGAATGTTTTTTTTCAGATGATGAGATTGTCCTAGAGTTTATTTCAAAAACACAAACCGATATTAACAATTACGCTCGGGAAGGGTTACGGATTCTCGTCATGGCCAAACGAGTCCTAAATGAAAAGGAGTATTCGGTTTGGGCAACAAAGTATCGTGCAGCTGAACTGGACTTGAAGGATCGTGATAATCTTGTTTATGAGCTACATAGTCAATTAGAAGTTCATTTAGAGCTAGTTGGTGCAACTGGAATTGAGGATAGACTCCAGGAAGGAGTTCCAGAAACGATTGAGGCCCTTCGACGAGCTGGTATTGTTGTTTGGGTCTTAACCGGAGACAAACCCGAGACTGCAGAAAATATAGCAACTTCATGCAAGCTTTTCACCCCATCCATGGACATCATTCGATTAAATTCAAGAACAAAAGATTCTACAGAAAGAACCATTAACTTTTACCTCGAACAAATTGAAAAGGTCAAAAGTTTTGGCAGATCTGAAACTAATGAGGTGTCTATTGCCGAAGCTAATGGTACCCGTTCGAGAAATCCGAGCTCCCCACGCTCTCACACCTCACACAACCGTGAAACCTCTCCCCTTGGCCAAAGGTCACCTTTACGCCAAACATCACCTCGACGTTCTGGGCCACCTCGGAGTGAAGTCTCCTCAGATGTAACCCACATTACAAACAATGAACGGGCTTTAATTGTTGATGGGAAGACTATAACGTGAGCATTATAATGCTTCTGGTCAAAAATCGTTTGGATAAGCTTTTGATTCTGAATTAGATATTAACTTACCCATATTTTGACAGTTTTATTTTAGATCAGAAAAATTCCAATTTGCTGGAGCCTTTCTTGGCTCTGACTAAGCATTGTTCAGCAGTTTTATGTGTTCGAGCAACTCCTCTGCAGAAGGCCTTTATTGTTAGCAGTGTGAAGGAAAAATTGGGAATGAAGACCCTGGCAATTGGTAAAGCCCAAATAAGTTAAATAGCTTTTACTTTAAACGCATTTCGGCAGATTCCTTCCTATTCTAAGCCAGGATCTGTTTTAAATATACCCTACAATCCTTCTTCATATGAACTTATTGTAGGTGATGGAGCAAATGATGTTTCAATGATACAGCGAGCCGATATTGGAATCGGGATTTCAGGAAAAGAGGGGATGCAAGCTGTTATGGCTTCGGATTTTGCTATATCAAAATTTCGCCATTTAGAAAGACTTTTATTAGTTCATGGACATTGGTGCTACGACCGTCTCGCAAGAATGATCCTGTACTTCTTCTATAAAAATGCTGTATGGTTAATTTTTTTTTACTTATTATGATTTTACTTATTAAGATTAAAAGGAACATCAATTTTACATTTCCTCTCTATTCACTTGTAGGCCTTTGTATTCGTGATATTCTGGTTCCAATTGTTCAATGGTTGGTCCGGATCTGTGATGATTGATCAAATTTACCTGATGGTCTTTAATTTATTTTTTACTGCACTTCCGCCAATGGCAATAGGTAAGAAGACTTGGTTGAGCCATGAATTTAACACAAAATTAATTCGTGTCATAGCATCTACATGTTTTTAATTCATTATTTCAGGCGTTTACGACCAGGACGCATCAGCAGAACTGTTGCTTGCAATCCCTCGACTTTATAGGCAGGGTCGTCTTCAAAAAGTTCATGGAGCTCATTCTTTTTGGTTCAACATGTTAGACGCACTTTACCAGAGCATAGTAATATTTTTCATCGCCTACGGTGTAAGTTCTTGAATTTCTATACTGCACCAGTATTGGGATTATTTCTATACTGCACCAGTATTGGGATTATTACCAAGTGATATCAAAATACTAATTTATTTTAACTTTACATCAATTCCAGGGGTATTATAATACCGACGAGGGAGTCTTGGAGTTTGGCACAACTATTACTGTTTCCTGCATGTTTACTATGCTTGTCCAAATGGCCATTGAGGCAAAGTCATGGGTAAGTGAATACTACAAAAGCTTGAGCCATGCATCATGGTGACAATCTGACAATACAATGTTCCATTAAATTATTGGCTTGTGTTTTCAGACAATTCTCCATGTGATCTCCGTGGTACTGTCAATAGCCTTCTTCTACTCCTTTGCATTTATTTATAATAGTATATGTCGAACATGTCTTGGATTTGAAAATCCATATATGGTCATTCATGAGCTCGTCCAATCTCGGGATCATTGGCTTACAGTTATTGTAACCCCAGTTGCTGCAGTTTTGCCAAGGTATCTTCGAAATTTAAAACGTTAAAATGGCTTAATTATATTATAATAGGTTTTAAATCATATATTGTGTTGTTCCAGATTTTTCATACGCTTCCTGGAGACCACGTATTGGCCATCAGATATAACCAAAGCTTTAATAATGAAGAAACGCTTCCATAGACAGGATGAAGAATTTTTTGTAAAGTGGTCTAGATCCTCTTCACGCTCATCGGTTTTAAAGTATGCTATTAGTCCCATTCTGAACTGTTTAAATATTTGGACCTAAATTCTTTCAGCACTGTAAAATTATTTTGTTATTTCTGTTTCAGGGATCGAGGTAATTGTTTTTGTTGTCGAAGAGGTGCTAAAATTGATGTTGAAGTGCGGCAGGCTAATGCTGCTGAGAGCTCGACTGTGGAAACATAGCTTTACAAGAACGTGACTTCAGTATGTTTGGGAAGAATGCGTGATTCATTCAATGAAATTAATTTAAAAACAGCAACTATTGTTATGTTGTAAGGTCAGTATTTATTGTAGCCAAGAGATTTCCACAAGAATGGTTTAACCACCTAATGCAAATTGGTAGGATTAAAATCGGCTATACCAGGCTTCCCTGCAGTTTACTTTAATCTTATAGTTTGACTCAACTATTCTAAAATTAAGTGTACCACAGATTTTGGCAACTTTTTATAATATCTTGGTTTTGATGAGTATACAGTTTAGTTTAAATGTTTTGGTGTACCATGTTCCTTGCTCAGATTGAACGGATTCTTTAAATAAGGTCATTATAGAATTTATTGTGTGAGTGTCCACGGAATGCCTTTCTTCGTCGTCCTTCTTCAATTCGTACTAACTTAACCTGAGAATTAGCTATCATTGGGGAAATGACTAGCGACAATACGCACGACCTCCATTACTGGGATTACAGATGTTAATGCATTTCATTGAGTAACTTATTGGGATTAATCATTTTGGTTCTTGTCTTATTACTTCTGTCAGAAATATGTTCCTTATCCAATACCTGAGATTTTGTCTACCTGAGATAGAAGAAAATAGAGATTAATATTACCGAAAAAATAAATTAATTGTTGACGAAAATCTTTGAATCAGTATTCAAAAGCTTCGAAAAACGAATCTAGCCCTATGGGGGCTTTCCTATGATTCTATGATGGATGTTCTGAAATTCAAAAAAAAAAATTCTAATTAGGCCAATTTTGGAACTACAATTTTCATCCTTTCCTTTCGAAATACCATAGTATATCCATACTACAGGGTAAAAATTAACTTTTATCTGTCAAAGTCTTTAGCCTAGAAATTGAACCCAAGAGGAAACCTTGCAAACACTTTTACGAACGCTTCAAACTTACATATTTGCACAAATTGATTCATATAATTTTTTTTTAAATTTTGGTTTTATTTGAAATTACAGATATTCATGATATTGTTCCATAACTAGTAAATACATTTTTGATACGTAGTATGATTGATTAGGTTTAAATATATGTATAGATATTGTTCTTTGGGTCCATGAGAGAGGAAATTAGGCATTTAGTTTAGTAAATGTTTTTGTATTTTAACAGAGTATCTTCAGCTGGAATGTTTGTACAGGTCGATTTGTTCTTGGGATAGGAAAATGTATATATCTGCTCATGTTCTTTAATTGAAAACAACTATTTAAATTAACTCTTTTCTCCTTTAACCCCTCATTAAAAAGAATACGCGCATTTACATCATATGTATGAGTTAATTTTTGATTGTCCTTCAAGTCTGTTGAACCAAAAATCAAAAGAGTCGTCATATAAAATTTACTTTCTCAGCGAATGCCACATTGCAATAGGCTTCCTCAGCGATGAGAGCATTTGATTCCAATGAGATAGAGGTTTCCCAGTTGCTGCAGAACCAACAATGACATGTCCAATTGAGTAAGCTCGTCCCTCACTCTCACTCGTGTCAGATACAGTGATTCTCAACTGGATCGTCTTTTTTATTTTTTTTAAAAAAATCAAAATTTAAAAATTGTACATTTTAAAAAACCTTCAAGCCCAGATAAATTTTTTTTTCGATTTTTGAGAGTGATAAAGATACAAAGTACGCATACCTGTAGAGAATGAGTTGGGACACTGAAGATCATGGCTTCATTGAAGATTGGATTTTTCTCTGATCTCTTTGTTGAACTTTTCTTTTTACTCACTTTCTTTCCACGTTGGAGGAGATATACCTAGGATTAGGGAAAAAGTAAAAAAAATCACCGGTCTACAAGGAACAAACGTTGCAAGTGAGGTGATCCATTTAAACTAATTTTTATTGACATCAGTGGCATGTACCTTGACAAAGGGATCTCCAGTTTCTCTTTGATGTGGGAACTTGAGGTTTCGGGCTTTTACCACGACCACAGTGAGTCTCTCGGCTGTTGGGAGATATGAGAGTGAAAACATGATTTCTCCAAGTTCACCACCCCTCTGCGATAAAATTGAGTGAGAAAGAAAGAATTAGATATTATTAGGAGATGATTTTTCTTAAATAATTTAGTTAGAAATTTCAGATCTAACGATAGCAGGTCATACTTGGGTGTGAACCCGATTCTTCTTTAAAACCCTAAAATTTCTGGATACATTTTTTTCAAAAAAAGGAGAAATTTATAAATGACTTTCACTTCACATGCAAGCAACAAAGAAAGGAAACTCCAGTCAAAGGTGATACATGCTTTTGATCTTAGTTCCATTAAGGATCACAATTCCAATTCCAATGTTTCTGTCTCCTGAACCTACATTTTTCTTCAAAGTCCTAAAAGTACAATGACGGATTGAGATTTCTTGAACAGAAAATAAAACCGAAAGAAAACGGATTCAAGGGAAAAGTAAGTATTTTGGATTTTCAACTAAATTGCAACAAAGGCATTAGAGGATGGGATCCTCTGAATCTTTTCAAACATGAAATACATTTCAAAAGAAAAACTGTTTTTGATTACATTTCTTTCTCTCAATTGAGAATTTCAACATTTTTGTATTTTTAGCTCTTGGAGAAAGTATGCTGAAATATGAAATTCGTATTTATCCCCAAACTTGTATCTAACATTCGGTAAATTAGTCCCTTTCTTTTTAGAATATGAACAACTCCTATTCACTGAACCTCCCAAATTTCCTATCTTTTGAGTACATATTTGAGTAATGGAAAAAGTTGAAAAGCCAGGGCGAATCAGTGAGGACACGTTTGTCTACTGTCCCACAACAGCGTCATCCCAGACCCACTTTCTCTTTTGTTTTCATTTTTGATTATAATTGGGGTCCCTGTGGTGTAAGAACATAAATTATGGTCCAGTCTGGAGTACCAGATTGACTGGTTGAGATCCCTTTCGTTTGAATGTATGTGTATTGTATATCCGCTAATTAATGGGTTGTGGGATTGACCTCATAATAAATTAAACAATTCCCACTAGATAAACCCACTCACTCACAATCAGAGTCTATTCAATATATAAAATCTTATTTTAGAGGATAAACAAGGGTTTGAATGCTGCAGTATATCCTATACACAAAAGACCTTCAGGGATCATTTCTAAATGAAAAGTCATGTTTTGTTCAAGGATTTGGAATCGAATCCCTAATCCAGTATCCGGTCTAGGGACTTGACTTACTTGTCCAGTATCCGTGAGTGGGAGCCAAGTCAGTTTAGGCTCAGAGAGGTCCAAGTCAACTAATTTTAGTTCGCCTTCTCCAATAAGTGTATTTGAAAATTTGTTGGTGGCGTACAAGTAGAACATTAGGGACCGTGTTGGAAGTTCAGACATTTCAAGTCCAAACATAAATTTTTCCTTGTAGATTGGCGTCAAGGACTTTCGATAAACCTGAAGAAAGGCGGCAGACAATACAACCGAAAGTATGAGTTATTTTTTTTAAAAAGCAAAACAAATCCTCTCAAATTACGGAAAATATTTTTTGAATTTGTAAAACGTATTGTTAAACTCACCCTTGTTTGCATGTTGGTCGTTTTATCAGGGAGCAAGTAAACTCGAACGTAGGAATCAAATGGAGCATTAGGATCCGGATCCAGTCCAAGTAGCTCCTTCCCTTCAATCACATTTACAATCAGGTCTGCCGTCTCACTGGAAAAGTAAATCAATTAAGAGAGGGATTTAGTAATGTAAATAAATTAGTGGGTCCATTAACCATTTCCATTTACTCTTGTACATATATACTACCTACAAAAAATAGTGCCCTATAATACGTTCGACTTTCTCCATCAGGAGAAAGTAACATCCTAATAAAAACTGATAGATGCTGAGCCTTGTTGTTAATCAATCTCTTTGTTTACTATGAGCCATGAGCTCCCTGTTCAAAAGTAAGTTAATTTATCCTTCAGTTGTTGATTCGACCTCGGAGTAAATGTATTACAGAAGCATGTAAGGTCATGTCAAGTCCAATCTCTACCGTAAACTCACTAACCAGAAAAGACGGTTTCTTAATGCTTGACTTGTTATGAAGTTACCCGTTGTTGGATGGTGTTGAAATAATAATATCTTACATCCATGGTTGAATTTATAGATGGAAAGGTCACGGAGTCGTCGGAGGCTAAAAAATGTTGAGGATCAAAATGCCAAAAAAGGAACTGATTTGTATTCTTCACAAGAACCCTCAAACCTCCGTTCTTTCCTTCGACCAACTAATCTTACTATAAAGTAATATGAAGGAGAAAATACTTTGGGGAAAATAATAAAAATTTACTGAGCTTTTCTCTATCTAGAAGAAATTCCGGATGTTCCAGAAGAGTTTTTTTTCGCTTAATAATAGAGTGGTAAAGACCCGTAAAATGTTTCCTGACAAAATTATTTAAATGGCAAAATGCCTTTTCAAACTTTTGTGTTTTGCTAAAGACCTCGCGATTTACAAACAGCAACTTTTGAGGTTGAATGACTAATTAGAGGAAATATTATCACCGATGATGCAATTTCAGGTAAATTTAATAATTTAATTTTTAAACCGCTAATTTTTCTGTAAAGACTTTTTCGTAACGTATTTTTTTACTAAGAAAAACTAGATTATCAGCAACTTTCCAAATCTCTTCCTATAATAAAATATTTTTAGACAATTTCCATGAGTTCAAAGGAAAAATGAACTCATTCAGAATCAGAAGCTTGCTTACTTTTTTTTAGTAGAACGCAGAAGTTAGTTCCCATACATCTGAAATATAAAGTGGTTCATTTATGAGCCCTATTAATTTTAAAAAGGATTGTCCTGTCTGGAGAGTTAAAAAGCGTAGGAGTACCCTAACCTAAAGTCAAAGTCCCTTTATAGTCAGTCTGTCTGCGGTAAAGAAAAATTTTTGAAAAAAAGATCCTAGAATAGAACACCTAAAAGCCTCGAGAAATTTCCGGTCAATAGTTCTAACAAACAAAACATTATAACAAGGACGAAGAAGGTACAAAAATTGAGTTCATGTTCATGATCACATGTATGATCTCTTTGAACCAATTCTAAAGTCAAAATTTAGAACCTGCGGAGTTTTCCCCAAGGGCTTCCTATAAGGTTCTCAAAAAACATTAAGTTCCTCCACGTCCGCGTCCACAGGGTCTTATTTTTTCCTCTCATGCAAGCGAACTGCTATAGGTTTAACAGCTCAGTTTCACTTCCATTCCAAGGACTTCTCGTAAACTTAAAAAAGGCGATGAGAAGGTCCAGTCCAGACTTGCATCCCAATCAGTGAGAATTGGTATGGTCCAGAGGTCAGGAAGATCAAGGAAGGAAGGAAAGGCATTTGTTTTTTTTTGTGAACCAAAGAAGTGGACGAGACCATGAAATGACATTACTCGTAAGAAAAAAAAGGCTTTCAGAGTCACTGCTGCTCCTTTTATTCTCAAGGCTTTTTGAAAATGCCGTCTTCTGTTTTTAAACTTTTAGCTTGAGGGAGTATGTCTCCAGTAGTTTTACACTCGAGATTTTCTAGTAGATTCCAGTTTTTTAAGGGACAAATCTTTTAAGCTCTTCGGTGTCATTATTTACCGATGATATGATTTTCAAGACATTTGAAGAGCATTTCGAAGAAAGGGTTAAACTTGAGACACGAACAAAAATATCTCAAAATGAATTCGATCCATGATTTTTAGTGTGAGAATTTCTTTGAGTACACCACTGCTGGACCAGAATTCTAAATTTACTCAAGCATATGGTTCACATAGTTGCTGTGGTCATGTCATGAGTTTAACTCACACTTAGTTCATTCCATCTGGAACTAGAACTGGAGAAAGGAGATGACACTCACAAACATTTCATTCATTCAGAAAAACCTGTCCTTTACATTCAACCATGAAATAAAAAAAACAGTGTAATTTACAAATTCCTTTGGAACGATGACAAATATGGCTCCCTATATTCATTCCCCTATTCCCTTGAGTCCAATCCCATAGACACAAGATTTAATTAATAGTCCATGCATAATAACACCCTGGATAATAATGTCTCCTGAAAAAATAATAATTGTGGGGTTCTAATAATCAAGCTATTGTTGAGGTCCATGAATGTTAATGACAGGGCCCCAAAATGAGTTCCAATTGTCATCATGATCGTGATGATCATTCAGAGAGAGCCCCCCCCCCTCATTAATTTCTGTTTGTGAA
>JAQIYE010000580.1:0-11739 GCA_034699765.1 Xenyllodes armatus
CTAATTCCTTCTCATCAAGAATCTGATGAGAGGATCTCCAATCCAGAACTCAACTAATGTTAAGGAATAGGAACTAAAGGACCATGACTTCCAGTTGGATGTTGGATTGGATTCTCTTCTCTTCTTATGAAAATGGAGAGGAGGGGGTCAGGTTCTAGTATCTGTAAAATTTCCTATAGAAGAGCCAAAAGATCTTTAAAATCCTTTAGCAAACACTCCAATGGTATAATCGGACGACTCATTTACACTAGAAGTCCCTTGTTTTTCCTTATTAAGTTTCATTTACTTGAGATGAGGGTTCTTAATTGAGGACTTTAGTGATGTTCTGGGCACTGGTTGACTGAAGACACAAATTGATTCAGTTCCAACTGAGGAGACAAACAGGAGAGTGAGTGGATGGGTTTATTTTTAGATTTGGGTTGTTTATGTTCAATCAGTTTTCAGATGATTGTTTGGATTTGGATTAATACAATTGTAAAACTTTGCTGGGGTTAAGAAATTTTGTATGGGATCATGATATTGGGACATTCGAGGTCATTTCCAAAAGTTTATTCGTTGCACAGATATGAAGATGTTTGAGTGACTTATCCTTGATCCAAGTAATCCAATTTATTCTTGGTCAATGATCCAAGTAATGAACCTTTACAGAGCATTAAATTCAAATTACTTACATTTTTACTCTAAAAATTAATCAATGTATTGTTGGTTACACACATTTTGCTATAATTTCTGTACTAATGGTCCCTGTAAATTTACCTTGGACACAATCTATTGAATAATAATAAACGGAAACTTGTTTTTGATACATCTATTATTGAAATCAATATTAGGGAAATTGAGTTTTTAGGAAAAGTTAGGGATCTGAATACGAGAATTGAATTTCATATGATCCAGTGCTATATTGCATGATAGGACCAAGACGTCTGGAAGGGATTCAGTTTAGTAAATATTTATTTTGGAGGCTCACACACTGGATAGAAAGGACATTGAACAAGAACAGAGGGGATTTCTCCTCCCATATTGGTTTCTGTCTTTTGTTTTTAGAATTTCTACATTCGAGTGTTGTCTACCTCTTCTTGAGGATGGCGTGGCAGAGACAAGAATGATGCTACTCATAGTCCATATGCTTCATCTCACCTTCTTTCTAACGGCCTTCTCCTGGAAAATCCAGGATGGACTCTCAGGCTCATTCTCCATCCAAACTATTTTCTTGCCCATTAAACCTTAAACTAGAACGAGGTTCGGTCCACTGAGCTTGAAAGGAAAAAAAAACTCTGTGTTATTTTTTTCCCCGTTGGTGAAACTCGTCTTGTTCAGAGTCCCTCAAATGTCATTCTCTTGTCTTTCTAATCTCATCTTCATCACTCACACCCCTGGATCTCGTCTCTGAATCCAAAGACCTTACTTTTCTTGGGGTTTTTGCGTCAGATGACCCTTCGGTTGTTGGAAGTACCCAATAACTTGGACTTGGAGGTGTCCTAACTGATCTTGAGTTAAGGCTTAAAGTGTCAAATAAAAGGAGAGAGTCCGAATTCTTGAAGTTTTTGTAGTTGGAGTACGATTCCATTTGCTTTGACCCTCCCTGGAGATATAGCTCTCTTTGAGAGTGGTTGATCAAAGGAATTGGTATTCTGAAGTTTGAAACTTGTTGGTGTTATTTAACAAAAGTTGTTTTGGAATATAAAAGGAAAACATTAAAAAGTCAACCCCTTTTAGACACGATGGGTCATGAGTGTCTCTAAGGTCCCTGTCTTGAGGTTGTTAGTTTCAAGGAAATGATATCAGTAAAACCCAGTCCCATTCTACATCTGAAAATACCAGCTCCTACTGCGTGGTGTTTAAACATCAGCTCTACGGTCGCCACATCAGTATATTGCAGTAACATCGAAGCAATCATTTCAAGTCTTAACATGTCACCAGCTCACATGAAGCCCATCGGCAACGTAACCGTTTAAATGCATGATATTTTGGTTATACGAGTAGTTAGAGCGTTGATTGCTTTTAAAACCCCTATTTTGTTTCTCATCTGTAGATCTACATTTATGTGCCCATGATTTACAAAGCACCATTTTTCTGTAATGGAAGGAGAAATAAAACTTTGTAAGAAACTTGTTCGATTAGCAACTCGAAATCTAATTTTATTTATTCAAAGTATTACCCTCGGTGAAATTGTGTCATTTTGAGGTCTCATCCATTTCCGTTAGAATTTTCATAAAACTTCATTTCGACTCCAGTTCTCTTAATTCGGGACCGAATCACATAGAATATTATAAACAAAGGAAAGATATTAGAACCCCGGGCGGGACTGCAGTATTTGTGTTTTCTAATATGTACTCGGTCTCTCCACATTACGAGATCAGGAAAGTGACTGACCATCTGGGGTCCATGAACCATTATATCACCACAAGGAAAAGAGAACAATTCTGATTTCTCTTGTGTCCAGTGGGACGTCGCAAAACTTAAGTTCAGTCTCACTCCTACAACTTTGTGAACAAAAGAAGAGGAAGAAGGCTCGAAGCTCTCTTTTATATGATACAGCTCCTTTCAAAAGTCTTTGCCTAACACAAAATTGTCCTTATTTTTACCCAAAAGTCTCAAACAGCTACGATGCGATGTCTAGCACTATCCAACTCAAGTCAAGCAAGTCTTCGATCAATACAATTTTTGGTGACTTGAGTTTCATGACTCCTTTCACTTTCATCCAATTTTCAATTTTTTAACCCGGGTTCAACTCATCGTCCAATGTTAAACGGAGGGAAAGAAACGTGGTATCCTTCTTTACCATGTTATGCTATAGTTATTACTGAGGATGAATCCAACAGAGATCCCAACTTTCCCTAGGCTATTTCATGGAGAAAGACTAGAATCGCTCAACAAAGTGGAAAGAATACAGTATTTTTTGAATTTGTTGACTGGATTTTACTGGCTACTGTTTCTCAGTTGTATTGAACCATGAGATATTGTACATTGTGCATTTAAAAATAATGACGGCCCTAGATGTGATGTGATTCGGAATCCATAAAGTTATCCGTTAGTCAATACCGTCATTTGGAGGATCAAGTCTTTGTCTTAAGAAGGTGTGAGAAAAGATCATATTGCTATTCGATAAACTTCCTACTCGGACGTGCGACATGTCTTTTTTAACAATCGAATTTAAGATGTTCGAGAAGATTGTCTCTGCATATCATCTGGAAAAGACCAATGAAACCAATTTAACAAGGATGGTTCACATGGTTTCGGTCTTCTCGTATACGAGGCAGCGAAACCCATCATGTGGAATATCTTTGCAATTTAATTTGAGACGAAATGTATTATTTTTGAAAATTTCTCACGAAGTATGTGAAGCTTGTTTACACTGGAACCCTAAATACTGATATTTTGATTCTCTAATATGCTTTGATTCTCTATTTCCGTCGAAACAGAAATGATCCCACATTCAATTTATTAGATTAAACGTGACCAAGCAATACATTTTACTTGACAAAGTTAGGATTAAAAGTTAGTATAAAAACATCGCCAGAGTTTCATATTGTGGTTTTGGTTTTTTTTTTCTTTTTGAGCCTCAAAGCAATCCATATTTGTCTTAAGCCTTCCTCGCAACCAAACAACGAGTTGTGAAGAAAGTTCTTATTTTCTCCATCAGTCTCTCATCTTAAATCCTTTCTTCAGACTAATGTTAAGATCAGAACGAGTCAACTCAAGGACCAACCAGTCACTCACTCTACGTTTCAATAAGGATGATAATAATAATGTTCTAATGGAATCCTGTGAATGAAGGAGGATTAAAAAAGGGACCATTTTGTGGACGTCCTCAGCAACAGCCTTAAACCTCTCCCTGACTTTCCCCACTTGTTTTTGACTCTTACATCCAGACAGACCTGTCAGTTTACACGCATTACTTTCACTATTCATTTGTCATGCTTTTCTCTTAAGTTAGTTCTAAAGCCACTTTTTGGAAGTTGTCAACATGATGAAAAACTATTGAAAGGATCCTTGTTTCAGAAATCTTTGATCTGGTATCTGGTGAGGTCGATGCAATAAGGAATTGGGTGACTTTTGATATGTAGTATGTAAGGCCAGACTTTTGAACCCGAATCTCAATCAGCTTACACATTTTCTGTCACTTTGGAAAATGTTTGGGTTTAGTTAAGGCTAATACATACAAAAGTTTAATAGTTCTGTGAATTTTTACTTTTGATAAAAAAATATTAACAAAAATATTTTTGCCATCCTTAAAACCTTTCATAAAATTAATATAAGTGACAAAGTGACCCTAACTGCTTTGCAGTAAATATTAAATATATGGCTCGCTTTGTATTTCAAATTAGTTCATTCATTTAGTTTTGAGAGTGATCAAACACATTTTTCATTCATTTTTAATGATGCTGAACAAGTTGACCTCCTTTCCATTTTAATTTACGATTAGTAGAGCAAATTGGAAATTGTTCCCATCCAGTTTAAGGAAGTATATTGTTTTATTGCCAATTTTGTATCTGTACATGAATTGTGAATGTATCAATACGAATTGTTTATTTTAAAATATACATCAAAACAATGATTATTTTAAAATATGGGATAATTTGTTTTTCTATCATTGTAGTTAATTTCCTACCAATTAAACTAAATACTGAATAAACAGTCTTCTGCACTAAACATTGCATTGAAGGTGGAAAGTATTTCGAATCGCATTTAGGTAGGCCATAATTGCATCACATTATTCCATCAAATTACAATAGTTTTCTTACAAAATTGCATTTTATAGCATTTTTTCTCAATTGCCTTTCCAGTCACATAATCAATAGATAGAGGAATTTGTCTTGGATCAAAAATTGAATTACTAAATCTCTGGGAAATTTGAGTTCAAATTCCTCAAAAAATATTTGTATCTATCTAAATTTAGAGCTATTGCATTTTTTAGTTTTTTTTTAAATTGTAAGGACAAACTTGTCGCACCTTCCTTAAGGAATGGGAAAGGGACGATATGGAAATTACCCTGGTTCATGTTATGGTTGGTTCAATCACCATCCAATCAAGCCTAAACTTTTGTGTCTGAATAAGGACCACGTGTGGTGTTCGTGTGTGGATGAACAAAACTTCCGTGTGCAGTACTTTAATCGACCCAGACGTAGTAGATGGGTAAGGTTTTGTGACTTGTTTTTTTAAAAAACTTTTGTGGTTACATTAATTGTAATTTCGGAAATTTTTGTTCAACAAATCTAAATTGGTTTCATCTCAATTTCTCCTCAAATGTCATCTGGTAAAGTAAGTCATTTAAATTCAGTTCCACTCTCCACTCTCTCTCTGTAGTTTTTGAATTTGATTAGTATTGTTGGGTCCAGTTGCTCGAGTAGATTTTGTTGATATTTCAGCATGGTTGAGTTGTATTTAGAACTATAACTGACTCCATTTCCTGTCCAACAAAAATTTTAAAAAAATATGAATGGCTAGTGACTAAAGGTAGTGTCCCGACCAGTCTTATTTAAATTCTAGTAATCTATCCAGTGTAGTGTGGCCAGTGCCAGAATCTATTGTATTTGTGCCTTTTTCTTTTCACTTCTCAAATAACAAAAACAAAGCTGTTCTAATTGTGCGTTTCCCGAAATTTTGTGAACCTCAAGCATACATGCAGTATTTTATGATTTCGGATTAATTTCAACTCACTGAACATGAAGGGAGACTAAAAGTTTCTCTCTTGGTCAACATACATGGATAGCCAAATGATGTCCGCTCATATTTTATATGTATCTCAAGTCAGTTTTTGTTTTTGGTATTAGTTCCCTAAATCCACATCTCGTCATTCATTTTACAATCTCACATATTCTAATTTGTGATAAACTATTGTCCTGTAATACGTGGATGTTCGTTTGTTGTGTCCGCATTGCTGCTAGCCATGAGGATTTCCATTGTTTTATCTTTTGTCTATTCATTGACAAATATCTCTCGTACTGAATGACTTTCGGTTATTATATTCTCATAGTATTCATGCATGCTCAGATTTAAAAAGTCCTCGAGGATGTCAGAAAGTTAGTAGTGAAGGGACAGGGTAGAAAATCACCAAAGTCAACAACTTCCACTTCCCCGTGCCTTATCATCAGTATTATTGTAATTAAAATTTCCAAAGTTGTACAACTATGATCATACTGTTTAATTTTGTTTTCCTTCGGTCCTCTAGTAGCCCCTTCTTCACAAATACACAATTTGTAATTTGAATTGCAAAGAAGGATCTTTTTCATTCTATGAATTGTCCATTGGAACAATAACAGTTTGGGAGAAAGGCTTATTTCTTGTTACTTTCTTTGCTAGACATAGGATTCAATGAGAAAGTAAAAAAAGGTGTGTACGTGTGTCTGCATCCAGCCCAATTTTGTTTTTTAATCTCATTTACTTTGCATGATCAAACAGATGGTAGGGGGTCTCTCTGTTCTGGATCCCCTGCATTTGGCTAGGGTTGTATTCTTCAGTTTAGTTTAGAATAGAGAAAAGACGGGTTTCGGTGGAACAATGGGTTGTTGGGAAGGAAGCTGTTACAAGAACCACTACCATCAACAACATTCAAAACCAGTAGCTAACACCCTTTTCTTGCCAAAACCAAAGGGAGCTTCAAATAGCCATTTTCACCCTTACTACTTTTATCTATGTTTATTCAGGTGACAACTTCTCCCTTTCTTTCAGTTTTCCATGAATTCCATAAAAGGAAGAAAAAACCTCGGAATGGAGCTGAAATGAATTGAGGGAGTTCCTAGGTGACTTTAGTTGATTTGATTTGACTACGATATTTGGTTTCCTTATCGGTTTAGGTTAGGATAGTATCTCATGGACCTTTGCGCCTCTTTGTTTTATGTTCCTGTAAGTTTTTTTTAGGGTGTTTAACCTAATTGTTACATTTTGAGGGATTCAAACTTTGTAAGGATCAATTATTTCTGATGTATTATTCTAGAGCATTTTTTTTTAAATTCAGATGTAGCTTGTAGCTTACGATTAGTTCAGGCCTGTTAATGAAGAATGAATTGGATTATTTTGCGTGACTGGTAGACTTTGTTTTTTTACAAAATGGTTTCAAACTTTTTCGTTTCAAGGTTTGCTAACGTAGTAGTTTTATTGTTGGCCGTGCACCTCCATCCCCTTCCTATCTACTAATTACCCTGTTACAACATGGTTCCTATTAGATTTAATTAATCAAGTCCCAAAGGGATCACAGAATTAGTTGAGTATTCTGTCTTTTTTATTACACTGTTTTGTAAAGAAGACCTTCCATCTTCCGTTTTTAGATGGACTTTTCCATTCTTTCCAAAGAGCAAATTCCAGCTCAAAAAGCCATAAAGGCTTTGTAGAATCCCTTTTGGTCTTTTAGTAACTCTTGCTGCATCTCAGCCCATGCTTACACTGGAATAACGGAAAGCCCGGTATTCCGTAATATCAATCCCTATCTTCATCCCCTTTGTTTTTTCAGTCTTTTTTGGGTTGGTTTGTGAGGGTTCTGGTATAATTTTATGATGCTCTGTTCTGTGGGTTGGGGCTCAGTCTTGGGTCTTTTTGTTTCCTCATTTCATTATTACAAAGAAATGAGAATCGTGGGTGAAAGTAAAGTCAAATTTCCAACCCTTTTTAGATGGAAAACGGAACGATGGAGGCTCACAATGATGCTTTTACTTCCCGAGTAGCCTTTGAACTTGGTCCACAAGTAAAAGTTCCCAAGTATTATTCAATTCTATTTCTTTGTTCACTTGTATATGGTTAGAAAAATAGGGTAGAGGCATATAACAAATTCAAACACGCTTAAACAAACAAGTACGCTTACATTTTTGAGGTTTAATTTGTGTATGAACATCGTGTTAAAATTCCGAGAGAGACAGTTTGATCATATTAGTATTTGGGCTCACTTTTTGGATAAACGCGACTAAGTTTTAAATAAGAACATGTACACAGTACTTTAAGTGTAAAATTATAAAATCCTTCATGGCACCCATCATCCTTTCTATATCATATCCTTTTAGGCACTTTCAGAGAGATGGCTCTGGTATTTGGCAGTCTCTCAAACGGTCTATTTATAATGTAAACCATTGAACAAGTAAACAACGCATCTTTACAAACAACACAAGACGTTTTTCCTTTGGTTTCTATTTACAATCTGATATCTCATTGTTACACTTGCCCGCATTCCACATGAACCTTAAGGTTATGTAGGAAATGGTTAAGATGCCTTTAGGAAAAACAAACGCAAGGACGTAATAGTAACAACTCCAGTCAACATCACATTCCCACTGTTTTGAAACGCCAGTTGACCAAGTTCCACCCTAAGAAACTTATTTTCTCTTTCGGTTATAGCAGAATGTGAAGGGAAAGAATCAACTCGATGTTAAATTCAAGTCCAGGGGATAATAAAAGGATAGGAGACAGAGGACAGTTAATGCTAATAAATATGCAAAGGGGTGAATGGAGTGAGGAGAAAGTAAGTTAGTTTATTCCCTTCCTATAGGGTCCTATTCAAAGTAAATAAGAAATCTGAAGTGATCTCCTTATTTTCTCAACTAAACTCAGTCAGGGAAAATATAGAATCCGGTTCGTAAGGGGGAAAGGAGAGAGATTAAGTACATCGTCATGAATGGTTATGAGATGAGGGAGAGAGTGAAGGAGCTGTACTTTGTCTATTGCAATGCAATGGTGAAAGTATTATTATTAAGGTCTTTCCTTTTGATGTGAATGAAATGGGAAATGAGAATAATAAGAACCCACTTCCTTACGATCACCCTCGCGACGAGAAAGTCATTGGTTGCCCTGCCCTGTGCCAAAAGGATGAGTCTCTCAGGTTAAATCCATTCGATACAATGAGATTTGGAGGAGGACGTATAGTGTAGATCTACCATTTAAATGAAATGTAATGGAAGATGAGTCTTCAGGAGTAATATGAGTATAGGGTTCTTCCAGAGATCATTCCTTGCAGTACTGTTTGTACACTAGAACCAAAAGTTTTTGAAACAATAGGTTGGAATGAGAGAACTGGGAGATCCCAACAAATAAGAAGGAAGAAGAGGCAAAAATAAAAGAGTCCAACACCTTTAAGAATCCTGTGTTATTTCAGTTGTATTTGTATGTGGACTTGATCTCCATCAAGAAGAGGGCAAGAGGGGGAAAAGGCTTTGACTTGATTAACATAATGGGAAAACTTTATTTGAGAGCTGAGACAGAGATGAGGCTAAGGTTCAAATACTCAGGCCATGCTACAAAACTTCGTTCTTGAAGTCTGATTGTGAGTATGGATGGATACGGATTGTATTGTAATGTTTCATATTTGAACCACGGCATCATCAGCCCAAAGTGTCATCATGAGATAGGGTATAGGTCAAATTTTTGTGTTTTTTTATATATAAAAATTAACTTGGTTAGGGGAGAGGGTCAAGAAATCCCCCTCAAAATTAAAGTTGTCCAATAATTTATTTTATTACATTCTATGTAGTTTACAAATATAATTTCTGGTAGAGCGTAAGTGCATTACACGGGGTTTTGATTCCAAACAAGATCTCAGGGACATTGGAGTATTCGCTTAATAGATTTGTCTTCTCATAGAATGAGAAGCAATGAATGTCTCCGTCGATGGAGCCCTTGAGTTGAATTGGAGCACAACATCCCAATTTAAGTTAAATGGAAATTGTCTGGAGACAATTGTAATAGTCATCCCCAAGACATATTTTATTAGGGAGCAATTCTTGAGAGCGGCTAATGTCAGTGGGACAGACATAATAATGTCGTCTCGCCCCGTTGTTCCTCTGACTCCTCTGGTTCATTCTATCTCAAGGTTCTGATCTCATTCTGTTCAGTTCAATTCCACTGGAGAAGTGCAGTAGTGTCCTGTCAGGCCCCACCAATTTGTTTTGGTCGTACTAGTACACTTTAGTAAGAAATCTATATGGGATCCCACAGGAGGGACTTCATCTAAATCTTCATGTTGAGCATTTAAACTATCTGATCCAATTGGATTCTGCGATTGTAAACTTTAAAGTAGTTTAGGGAAATGAGAAAGGAGGAAACACTTTGGTGTAATACAATAAACTTATTCAAATTCCACATTGATGAGTTAATCTTGGATGGTTCGAGAATTCTGTATTTTGATTGGGTACTAGTCCATCTTAGCGACATTTCTGTAAATCCGGATTTGCTTAGTTAACTAACGTAAGTAAGTATGTCCTTGAAAAGTCGCAAAATAAAAGAATCAATTAGAATCAAAACTTTCAAAAATGTTGAAAGTTCTTAAAGTTTCATATATCTGAATCTGCATTTTTAATCGAGTAGTGAAAATGACATTGAATATATAAAATCCCATACTTTCTGAAAATTCAAGCAATTTTGTTGGAACAACTTTTCAATTTTCACAAACATTGTAACTTTGATGAAGATCTCCGGTTACAGGAAGTATCTTAGGTTAGGGCTATCAATGAATACAGGAATGAAATCAATACCTGTTGACTCTGTAATCTTCCTAGAATACTATAAGAGAGAGAATCGGATTCAATCGAATCTAGTAGTAGAAAAGCAAATAAAAGAAAGTGACCATTTGATTTCCCCTTCTTGTAAAGTAAAGTTTGAAATAGTACAGAATTGGGGTGACCATTCAAAAAGTCTTGCATCCTTTCAGTACAGGTTTAACAACAAAAAACCAACTTTTTTCTGTAAAATAAAATAAAATGTAATGGATTTGTATGGTGTAAAAATATAACTTTGAGGAATTCATACATGTAGTCATGAATAAAAGTTGAATCCAGAAAAATGGTCGATGAATTCGGATTGAACTCAAGAAGATTTAACTTCAGCTTAGGAAAACTCCATGGAAAAGTAAGCGAATGAAGGTAGGAGTTTTTCCTCTTAAATTTCATGTGAGTAGAGAGAAAGTAAAATACATGGTTGAGTAGGAGGACTCTCCCCTGACATTCATTCATTCCTAGGATTGAAGACAAAGTGTGGGAAGTTGATTGGGATCCAATCCAAAGGAGATGGATGAACCCTGACTGACTGGCTCACAAATTTGACATTTGACTATTTTCTTATATCCCCGTCCCTTGTCTTGTCTGTCCTTGAGGAATGACTAAAGGAGAGAGAAATAAAAGAAATTGCAATTGGAGGAGGAGGAGGGATCAAACTGATTGAATCTGAACTAGGATCGGATGTGCATGAAAGGGTTTCCTTTATTGAAAGTCAAGGACTTCAAGAAAATTCCATTCTCTTCTTTACTTTATAATCAAAAGTGATTGGATAAATTGAGTTGAAGGCTATTTGGAATGTATTTGTATTTCTTAGTAGTACCTACAATTCTTTCAATATGATAATTTGCCTTAGGTTATTCCGCATCTTATCATTAGTTTTTCAAAATTCATGTTTACTTTATAAAATTATCATGATTATCCGGTATTGCTAGTGACAATTTCAATTGGTTCTACAATCACTCTAATTTGAAAATCGAATGGATAGCCCAAAACGACAAAATAAACTCAGGAATGAAAACAAAGGATATGGGTTTGAAAGGGATCCTTTCTTTAAATTCCCAATCTTAAAACTCATCATTTCATGTTTCACAGTTGATTTGAGTTCAAAAGCTCCAAAGAATCCATTCATCCCCTCTTCTTCTGGTCCTATTAACTGAACCCCAACCCCAACCTATTTGTTCTACCTCTGAATAGGCGTGAGGATGACTATGACCTCTGAAAACCTTGTTGACCCTTGATTGGGTTGAATAAATGAACAATTTGA
>JAQIYE010000581.1:0-11722 GCA_034699765.1 Xenyllodes armatus
CACACAGAAATATTTCAGGTCAAGAGGAGGAGCATACGAAGAAGGGAATCATTTAGACTTATTGGGTCATCATCATCCCCAAGTTCCTCCAGGTCCATTACTAAATCAACACACTCAAATTTTAAGTCGACATAAACGATTCCTTATTACAGCAGCAGTATTTTTTATCGCCCTGTTCATTCTTCCTTGTATTCTCTGTGATGATTAAAATTAACTTTGAGATTTCAAATACTTTTTGTGGGACTTGAAGCAAATCATTCTGGTTGATTTATTGCAATTCTTAAATGTAAATCAATACAAAGATGGATACTCGAGACCTGAACCTTTGAGTGCACTTTGTGCAATTTGACCAAGTTTGTCTAACAGGAGGGACAGTGGGTCGAGAATATGTTGATGAGGCCTGACTAGCTCTAATCTGGTCGCTAAAACTTGACCTTAGGCTCGTACCTGCTTCATCACGGCTTCTTTCTCTTGTATGTGTCCTTTCATGGTTGCTGAGACCCTGACTAGTAGTGAATGACATGGGACAGGTTGAACATTGAAATGGGTTGAGGGGGCGGTGGAGCTCTGTGAGATTGTGGTCCAGATTCTTCAATTGATTCCAGACTACCACAGTTATGGTAGCTGGGTCTGGTGCCCATTTCTTGATCACACCTGGTGCAGTGAAAAAGTGATTCCTTGACCATGAGCCCATGTTTTATTATCAAGTGTTGTTTCATTTTTGAGGCCCTTCCAGACCACACAGCTTCTACTGACCTCCAAGTGCAACCGGCAACTGAGCAGGTAAAGGGTCTTGGTGCTGGAAAGTATATGACCAGAGGCTCTCACCTCTGACCTCTGGTTGGGGTAATGACATGATCAGACAGTCCAATTGAGATGTAAAATCAGAGGAAGAATTAAATCAGTCATAACTTTTTACATTTTCAACCCACAACACTAAACTGTATATTAATTAAAACGTTGAACTCTGGTGAATATATTTCACATAGTTTGTTAATTAGAAAAGTCCAATCTCAGTAATTATTATCCTATCCTCAACAACCACCCAACTTTGTCAAAACGTCAAGCCACAAGATGTGTTTTTGCTACATACTGCGTCATTATTACATCATGTTGACATTTTTAAATGATTCAGGTGATGATTTGCTTAACTGATCAAATACCAGATTGACTTTAATGTCATTTTATCATTGCTTCGCTTTCAAGAGCATTTCAGAATCTGATAAAAATTATAGTTTTGACCTGAGTTCAAGGTTAGGATCTGATATTTAAGATATGAGGTAAGCATTGCATTTTAAATGTTTTTTTAGAAAGGTGCATTTTTGAAAGACATTTTTAAACCTATTGTTATTTTAAAAATATTTTTGAAAAATTGTGATCCAGGAGGACAGGAACAGTTATATCCCTTGCAGTCTTGTCCTGTGGGATTTTGATATTGAGCCAATCATCTCTCAAGGAAAGGATCTTGAGGATCCTGGATGTTGATGTTGGGATTGATCCTGAAGGTCATGTCACAGTCATCAGATGGGACCAAGACCAAGAGTTGAGACCGGACACACAGAAATATTTCAGGTCAAGAGGAGGAGCATACGAAGAAGGGAATCATTTAGACTTATTGGGTCATCATCATCATCCCCAAGTTCCGCCAGGTCCATTACTAAATGAACACACTCAAATTGTAAGTCGACATAAACGATTCGTTGTTGAAGCAGCAGTATTTTTTATGGCCCTGATGATTCTTCCTTGTATTTTCTGTGCTGATTAAAATTAACTTTGGGATTTAGAAGTTCATTTAATACTTTTTGTGGGACTTGAAGCAAATCATTCATAATCGAAAATTGGGGAATTTTTGGGTCATTCGGGGTAAAGTGAGAATCATATTTTATGAGGTCTTTGACCTTTTGACTCCAGTATGTTATGTAGGAAATGGAGTTGCATCGTTCATACCTTTGGCAACAATTTTGTGCTTAGTTGTTCAAATATCCACTTTCCTAAAATCATACCTGACATCTCGAATGAAAAAATTTGGGGTCAAAGGTTTAGTAACTGGAAACTGCTAAAACAAGTCAAATTTTTAGGAAATTAGTTTTTAGAGAGTTTGTTAAAATGCCACCATACGAAGCCATTCGAGATAGTTTTGGTCCAGTTTACTCACCATTTGAAGAACTTGATTTGGAAGATATATTAGACGAAATATTTGACTTTGACCTTGACCTTCCCCTAACACCTCCACCAAGTCCTCCACGACAACTTCGGGTGTGGCCAGATGTATTTTGGGAGACGACGGATAATGAATCTTCAGATCATGAATCATCAGAGGAGGAAGAGAGTTCAAGAAGTCTGGAACAAGAAGACATTGGTGAGGGATCCGAAACCTTTAGTGACCTTGACCTTGATGATGGACTACGAGAGGATGACCCGACTCAAGAAATACGCGAGAGCGAATGTAGGCTTCCTAGTCGCCTCACAAATCAACTAGCACTACTTCTCACAACTTCAATGGTAAGTCAAAGGTTGACCCTGACCTTTTTGACCTATTTACATGCAAGATCATGACCTCTTGGCTTATAAATTCTTAAATTACATTTAGATTCTTCTATTCTTCAACTGGTCATGGGTTAACAGTCAGGACCTACAGCTTGAGCCCGTGAGCTCATTTCTATGGAGTTTGAGGGGACCAATAAGGGACTGTAAAGAGTTTCAAATTAACGACTCCATGACCTTAACCCATACTACAGTAAAGGACATTTCAAATCCAATCATTAAACGTATCCTCCGACTCCAATACAAACCCTTCAATCCTCATGGATCTAAAATTGCTCTAGACTTGTGTTCAAAGGACCTTGCAGCGTTCCCTAGTCATTATGTCATCTTTGATCACTTTGTCCCAATTATATTCATAGCTATTCAAACTTATATTTTAATTGGGTCATCGGGGTCATCCCTTGCTCAGGTAAAAAAATTTGGTCATAGAAGTTTTTGTGGTAAAATAAAACATACCGACTATAACTACAGTTTATCATGTTTCGATATAAAGAAATTTGGCTTCATGGGTCCTGGAGGTGATGATATTGACCTCACTGAAATTTTTTGTATGGGATCCCTGTTCCTTAAAATAATCTGGGGACTTGGGACCTTAGGTGTGGGACAATATGGCATCCCTACAGAGACTAAAATTTTATATCAGGTCGGGTGAGGTCATTTTAAACATCTCAACAAATTTTATGATAACTTAACAATAATTATTAACGTTTGAAAATATTTAAACTTTTTAGTACTGTAAGAGATCGAGGAGATTAATATCCTTCGTCCCATTCCTCCAACGTTTTATTGGCTTATTATGCTGCAGCGCTTATAAGGTTTGATAAAGTTAATTTTTAGTATTCATATAATATTATTACAAATGTTTCAATCATTTGAATCACTTTAAAGGCAGCCATTCTTTTACTTCCAGCCGAAACAATTTGATTCTCGGATTGCAATGGAAATGGAGGTTTTCCGATTAGAGGTAGCTGAAATCATGAATGAGAGCTCAAGTACTTCGGCGACTTTCCCTTGCTTATTACCGATATTAAAAATGATGGTGATGGAAAGGGTGGCTCTCGGTACTCTGTGGTTCATTTTGGACATTGTGGAATGGGTAAAAATATTAAGTATCCCCAAAAATTACCTACCAACTGATTATTAACTTTAAAATATAAAGCCAATTAAACCTGATTAAAACTAAAAATATAGTTCAATTTTGTTTTCCTTCTGAATGAAGGTTTTGTTTTGTCGAATAGCCAGGAGGATCCAGTTTTCAACAACATCGGATCCAGACATTATTACGTGATCTAAAGAGTAATCGTTAATTAATGAAAGGTCTCTTATATGAATGTGATCGAGCAATCAAAGTTGAATTCGTCGAACGTATTACAGTGAGGTTTGTTATACAATTGCTTTCTAAATGTGATAATATTAAATAAAGACGTGTTTAAAGAAGATACAGAATAAATATGGCACATGGGCAATAATAAAATTTTTGCCAATTTCCTTGACTCTTTGCGCTCAGGGTCACCAAAGAAGGATGATGGGTCAACATAACCCATACATACTATATCGATGATGAATATTATTTTAACTAGATCGTATATTAATTTCTTTACTGACTTCCTCTAACCTTTAAATCACAAGATCAGACTTGAACATCTTTTTCATAAAACTCACTTATTCCTTTGTGTTCTCCTGACACAGAAAAATTTCAAGTTTTTCTAAAGGAGAACCCAGAGGGTGCAAGGGGTTGCTTCCTTAGTTCCTTAAACCCAATTCATTCTTTAACTTTAAAATTAATACCTGCTGATGATCACTGTTGAAATCTTTGTGGCTATAATCATATAATCATAGTCATAACAAAAGGATCCTTCCAATTCAATTCAATAAGGGACCCATGGGTCCCTTAGTGAATTCATCCATCCGGTCATCCTCAAAACAGATCTTTTAAAAAAACCTGATGCATATACACACAAATTGTTGAATCCTTTCAAAAACCGCATTTGTTTGTATACTGAACAAAGTGGGTTGTTTTTTCAGAACGATGCTTTTGTGATGATGCTCATTCAAGACCATGATGATGACGATGAAGATTTTCAAATGCTCTCTTTGAGGATCAAGGGATCATTGTTTAGTGTGTCCCGTTTCATCAGAGACGTTTCTTTCTCTCTCAGGATCAAGGAATCTGTGATTTGGTGATCTTTTGACCTTTGACAAAAAAATTGCCCTACTGTTGACCCCTGCACGAAGGTTCTTGTGTTTTGCTAAAAATGATTTTTACGAACTTGGAGTAAGAGTGATGTGAGAAATTTAGATATTTCTATGTTTTAGTTAGTTTATAATTGTGAGTGGATTAAAATTTGGAGTAATTAAATTTGGATATGGAAACTTATTCATGAGGACTTAGGTTCAAAATTTTGGAAATTAGTGGAACATTTTTGCTCAACCAAGGTAAGTCCAAACTTAAAAAATGTCTCCTCAAAAATGCTAAAACTTTAGCAAATTTTAAAAACCTGCAATACATTTTGACCAAATTCTTTAAAATTGTAATCTCAAATTTCCAAGAATTGGGGCCCAATAGTACTAAATTGACATTTACTTAAATTTCTATAAGTACTCAGGTCATGTTTAATCCTCTTTCATTCACAGAGCCCCCCATACCTCTTCATCACCATCCATAATGATTTGGAGTAAATTATCAAGGGTCATCCCAAGTCCCAGTAGTAGTCCCCTCCATCTCCTATTTATTATCCTCATCTTCTCAATAATATCCACCATTAACTCCAAGACCCTAAAACCACCCCCAACCATCCTTACAATCAATGGGCCAGTAGTACCACATCAACCCTCATTTCATAAATTAGTCCGATCCCTTGATCTTAGTTCAAGTCCAAGTCAGAGTCAAGGGTCAAGTTCGTCTCGGAGGTTAGAATATGGACAAACTCAGAGTCAAAGTCAAAGTCAAAACACAAAATCAGGCTCAGGCTCATCAGTCCCTGACCCAATTACAATTTCTTCACAAGCGATTGTAATTAATCCAGATCCTTCTGGTAGTTCAAATAGCCAAAAATCAAGAAAAGGAGCCCGAAACCTAGAAATGTTTGATCAAGTCCGAAGGGCACGAGTCATTGAAGGGGTCAGGGTCCCTGATGATGAAACGGATAAATATTTGACCTGGAGGAATGCTCGTGTCATCAAAGGGATGTTATTTCCAAATGCTCGATCCACGCCCAAGAAAGCGACAAAGCGACAAATTGTCCTTCAGGATGCAAAACAATATTTAGCAAATCATGGCCTTCTCCCTCAGGGGACAACTCTAATTGATGCCACTGGACAAGGTGGGATGACCTCACTTCAAAATGTATTTCAGGATATTAATGGAAATCTTTATAGTGGAGCTCCTCAAAATGGATACGCTGGAGGAGGTGGACCTCCAATTCAAATTCAAACAGCTACAGCTGTCCCCTTGAGCTCCCATGGCTCAGGAGGGTCATCTAATTCACAAATGTACCTCATTCAACCAGGACCAGAAGGAGATGGGTCAACAGGGTCAGGACCAAGTTCATACGGTCCATATCTGACCTCAGGTCAATTCCTTGCAAGAAATGGTGAAGGATTTGAAATAGCTAACCTTGGGGCTTCTGACCTGACCCCTGATCCTGCTCAAATTACCCCAACTAAACTCCCACAACCTCCACAAGTGACTGTGATTAGTCATGCCTCACCCCCACAACATCAGACTCAACCTCCACCAACTCCAAGAAAGAGTCAGGGTCAAGGTCAAGATGGATCAAGTAAACCCAAGCCCAACCCCAACAAAGGTCCTTCAGAGTCTATGGTCCAATCAGAGTCACAAAATATTCAAGCCGTCACAGCAGTCCCGGTTGACTCTCAAGTTCAACAAGCAATTTTAATTCCACAAGGTGCTCCTCCTGGCTCAACCCTCGTCCAAGGTCATTTGGCCGCCAGCCCCACCCCTGACCCTTCTTCATATGCTGCTCATGTCCTCCAAGTCTCACCTTACCCCCATTACCAACAAGCCACTGCAACAATGTTTGCCTCACCCACAGGTCAAACATATATCCTTCATCAAGGTCCACCCCCACAACTCCCTCCTGATGCATTTGAAGAAAGGTTATCCTCACCATCCTCTGGAGTAGCCTATCAAGCCTCCCCATCAAGTTTTGTCATTAAACCACAAACATACATTGCTGGTCCTGGGGGTCAAGCATTTACTGTTCCAATCCCAATCCCAGCTGACCAAGTCCTCCAGGATCAGGCTCAAGGTCAAGATGATGACGAAGAGCCCGATCATCATCATCCTCGTCAGCATCCACGAAGGGATGACCCAGAGATGAGGGAGAGGGATGAAGAGGACGAACGTCCACCCCAAGGTCAAGGTCACCGTGACCGTGGGGACCGTGAGAAGGAAGGAAGAGAGAGGGAGAGAGAACGACCCCCGCAGGCTCCTAGAGAACGAGAGAGGGACCGTGATCGTGATCGAATCCGCGATCACCGCCTACACCGTGACCGTGATGATAAACCACCAAAATCCTCCTCAAGACCAACTGATAGCTTCCTTCATAGAATCCTTGATAGTTTTACCCTGAATAAAAGAACAATGGAGAGAGTTGAGACCAATATTGCACTACCAGTCCTTGCATCAACTGGAGTATTTTTTGGTCTTGGGGCTCTAGCTGCTGGATGGTACCTCTCCTCACAAAATCGTGAGGTTGGGGTCCTTCGAAGGACTGGGATGCCAGGGTCTACAGGGAATGCAATTAAAAGAATTCGTCGCCACGCTCATCCATTTCAAATCCCTATGGCCCTACCCTTCCAAGGTCAAGGTCAACATTTTGCCCATCAACTTGCACCCAAGCATCCAGCAATTCAAGAAGTTGATCAAGCCTCATTCTTTCAAAGTATTATCCAACAAGCAATTGAAAAACAGACCAAGGAGTATGAAGAGGTCATTGAACCCTCGGCTGGGGACGAGGTCAAATCAAAGGTCAAGAGCCCAAGTACTAGTGCAAGTAGTCGACATGATGAAGTCTACGAGAATGAGTCTGACCTCTCACCATCCGATGGACCCTCAGACAAGGGCTCACACTCCCATCCCAAACGACCACCCGTCAAAAAATCCTGGCTCCGCTCAAGGCAAGCACTAAATTTTGCTAGAGTAGCTATTCCAGCATTTGTGATTGGAGGAGCCACATTGTTAATTGGAGCTTTAATATTCGGTTGGTACATTAGTGGATCAAATCGTGAGATTGCATTCCTTGAACCCTCTGCAATTTCACGAAGGAGGAGGCGGAGGAGGAAGCGTGAGCTGGAGCTCTTGGATGATGGGACATGGTTGGCACGGGTCATGACCTCGGTCCATCATCAGCAGGATCAGTCTCCTCCACTTTCACCCACAAACCCCAGGTCATCTGGGGGGATTAGTGGTAAGGAAATTGAATTAGACCTCTCAACAGAGACTGGAGTTGTTTTCTCCTTTGTGACCATCGTCTTCTTCTCACTCATGGCCCTTCTCTTGGCTTTCTACATTTCAGAGAAGGGGAAAGGGTCACTGGGTTGGTTGAGTTCAGGGGATAATAAGGAATACCAGTACGTTCCCCTTGTGACCCCACAGGGTCATGATCGTGTTCGAAGGGCAGTAGAGGACCTAACATCAAATCATCTACTCATGAGTAGTTTGGAGGAGAGTTCAAATCCAAGGTTCCTGGATCATATTTTTCGAAATTTGGAAGTGACCCAGAGTAAGGTCTTGAGTCGATTACAAGATGTTGGGTATACCAAGTGGCAAGAGACCCCATGTGCTAAACGAATCTTTTGTGATGTGATGGTCACTCAGACTGATGAGACGAGGAGGGCGATGGAGAAGAGGATGGCGACTTTCATTTCAATGTGAGTGAAACCTATTTTTTAATTGTCAAGTTTTATGGGGATGAGATTTACACCTTGAAGTTTCACTTCAATCTTTGTAGTTATTGAGTGACGCATGAAAAAGTTACAATTTCACTTTGTTATTGGGTAGTTGCGAGTAAATTAGCATAATCATGTTAGGTTAATAGGTGTAGATATAGACCAGATTCAGATTCGAAAGATTTCATGCCATTTTATTTTGTTATTTTATAGATTTATCTTTAGAAAATTTGGACAAGGTCATAAATTATCCAAGTACAAAGGTCGGTGTGCTTTCTAACTCTGCTCTGACCATATCAAAAAGATTGAGCTTAAGGTTATTCCTCATAGCTTGGAATTATAATTGGGAATGGGAGGCTCAATACATTGTTCTTTTTGCGGTTTGACCTTGAGGTCCTGATCTGATGTAGACAGACAAAGGCAGACACATTAACAGGATCAAAACGAAGGATATCATATAATTTTTATAGTTTTGTAATGTCTATGTGTAAAGTTAGGAGATAATGCTATAATTTTCATCACTGATTTGAAATGTCAAGTTCAAGTTTTATGTATTTTACCCCATTATTGAGCAATTGAACTCAAAGACTTATTTTGTTCTATCCTGTCCCTGTCTCTCAACTCTTTTAATGTGACAGGAGTAGAATATTCTATTGTACAAATTTGTATTTGACTTGACATCAAACAAAGACAAATTTGTGGTTGCGGACGACGCCTCAACGACGACGCTGAAGGTACATTATGCAGCATGGGGTGACAATAATAAATTAGCTAACAGGAATCTGTTTAAATTATTTCTAAATTGACCTTTTTATCAAAAAGATCTCATGCTATGCCAAAACCTTCTTAAAGAAGATTTACAGGTGACATTTGGAATTTTAATGCAAATTTTACTTAAACCCAAAAAGCAAGAATCATAATTGGCCTTGCAGGAAAAAAGCTCCTCGACCCCCATAACATAACAGATTTTCCTCTTCAAACAATGAAAATGAAACCAGGTTTCATGATGCTCAATTACAAATTACAATACAATGAATGAAGAATTCAATTTCTTCTGAATGAGACACATAATTTTTATTTTGTTTTTTTAAAAATCCGGCCCAGAGGCAGGCCAGGAGGATCTTCTTGATCTGAAGATTCATCATCAAAATTATGATTGGATTCAATCCAAAGTTTGTTATATTCTACTAAAGTAAATAACATCTAGAGACCTTAAATTTTGTTTTTAAAAAGATAAGTACAATCAAGTTGTTAGTAGGTCAAATAAGTAGGGTATTCTAACACGTTAGTATTGTGTTATCATTAGTATTGTGTAGCATTGTTTGAATGAAGAATGCTTCATTTACTATTACTACTGCATACGTTTGCTTTTGAGTTCACAAAATTCATTTTATTTAGAAGAAAAATATGACGGACAGAGCCATTATCAAACAAGTTTTTTAAAACCTTGATTTTGATGATATGATCTTTCATCTTTCTGATGAGAGCCTTTGGGCACAGTATGACATAATAATCAGATATGAAGAGAACTGGTCTTAAAGTATATCAGTTCTATTAGAGCATTTGAAAATGAGGGTATCTTCTGGGTGCAGCTAATAATCATAAAAATCTTGACCAATTAGTTAAGGTGCTCTTTAATGTATGGCTTGCTCGGACGAAAAAAAAGGTCGATGTGAGATTGCATGACCTTTTAGAACTTAAAATAAGTTTGATGGCACTAGGTTTACAATCATATTGTTGTTTTTTGAAAATTCTAGGCTCCCGAATTCCCTATCAACTTCACTGTCTAAATCCCTTGGAGAAGTCATGATGGCCATACAAAGAAGAGATTGTAGTCCCTTTAGTTGTGGAGGCCACTGGGTTGACTCCAGTATTACAGAAACATTTACCTCCACTTCCTCGTCCACAACAGCAGCCCCTTCATCATCTCTTGATCAACCAAGATGAATGTGAACCAGCTCAGGGTCAATTGAAATGCTAGTTCACTGGATGGCTCATTCATGATGCATCAAGATGAAAGGACCCTTTGAGGAGACCCTTCAAATCCAAACTGCAATTCAATTGTTGACTGAAATAATTTACTTTTACTATTAATTTAAATGACATTTGAGCAAGTGGTAAATTCTCCGCCAGCCCCGCATAATTCCAAGGGCGTTCAAGAAGAATATCTTGAAATCTCTTCCAAAAATATGGCATGACCCTGCCCCTGCCTGTAGTGCCTATAAACGCCACAAGTGAAAGTGTTTTTAGTCCATTGGTATGAAAGTGGGAATGGGTGGTATTTAGGTTTTGTATGAATGACCTTAGAGTTAAGTGATGACCTTGAACCCTCATCCTCCGCATGCCATCCCTATCACATTGTATTAGATCTTTCTCCGGGTACCTTTTCATCCATCGCAAAATTGTTTGATATATTTATAGTATATGGACTGAAGTGAGAGCTTTATTTATAGTGCAAATGAAATGTGAACAAAGTGAGTGATTGCATTGATATTGATATGGGATGAAGATAAATAATTATTCTGCCACTGTTGGATATTACTTAGCGTAATAATTTATATAAAATAATTAAACAATAAAGACGAAAAAAGCATTTTTCAAAGTCAACTTGAAGACGAAGGGGTCTGATCCATTGCCTTACATAAACAAAACCTGAGGGTCGTCGTGACTGTTTATGATGCAAAGTGTCATCCATGGACTACTTACCGGTCCTCCTTTAGGAGACCTTAACCAGGTCACGCATTTTATCTACCATTTTTTAAAAACCTACTTTTATATAAATCTGACCAAGAAAAATGAAGAAGAGGTTTCACCTGAAATTAAAAACTGGTTGGTTCAAATGTCAAAGTTGGAACTCGGGCTCAACCTAGACTAAAACCGGTTTTAAAATTGTTTTGGGGTTTCATCAAAAGTTTTGAATGAGATTTGTGTTTAGTTTGTGATTTAAAGAAGGAAAGGAAGAACTGAAGAAGAAGGGGCCAAGAAGATTTAGGTCACATTATTGATTCATGATTCACACGTACATGTAATATGCCAAATTGTCAATGTGTCATAAGATAAGTAAAATTAACAAACTGATGGGAAGGGTCGGTCAAGTGTTTTATAATAGATCTAAATCTTTCAAAATGCTATCCAAGCTGGGTAAAGATAAGAAAGATAATTTTACAGTCCTAATAGCAATAAATTCATCATATAACGATAATGTGTTTATTCGCTGAAATATACTAAATCCATCAATACAATACAGTACATATTCCTTTAAATA
>JAQIYE010000582.1:0-11711 GCA_034699765.1 Xenyllodes armatus
TTTCAAAATTTTATGAAAAATCCAAAATTTTATGAAAAATCCAAAATTGTATGAAATTTTTGGCCTTCACAACCATTCGCACCTTTGCTATATTTGCTAGCAGTTTATTATGGTTCTTCCGGACCTTATGCATCATCATCAAAACTCACAAGACGAGTCCCCCATCATTAGGCAAGGAAATGGGAATTCTAAAGGGAAAAGTGTGAAAATTTTCAATTCACACAATCATCATCATAAAATTCCTCCATTAGAAGAACCTCCAATTTTGGCACTACAGAACAGATTCTATTATACAAATCGTGATTGTAAAAGTAAATTACTATGCAAATAAATGTCTTTCCTACTTTCTCCTTGGTTCAATGAAGCTTCCTCTGCCTTTGTCCAAAGCCAGGCCATGAGGAGTCGTATTAATACTCAATTTATTCTACATTAGCAACATTTCCATGCAAATTAGGTTTCGTAAGTGAAAGCCATTAGCACAAATAATGCCATCTCTGCCGTCTTCCTTTGGGGGAAAGTAACTTTGTTCTCTGGACGAATCTTGAATACGTGGACCCTAAAAAATCCGACTTTACAGTTTATTCCAAGCGAATAATTAAATAAGCCCGAGTTAAATGTGACATTGGAGGGATCTAATGTAAAGCAGATTGTGAATTTCTCACACAGAATCATTCTTAGGGACTGGATGTATGATGTAACAAGGTCCTTAGGGTATAAATCGAGTTAATTTATTTAGATAAGTGAACTTTAAACCAGGGCTATTATCAGATGACAACCCTTACAAAATCGTTGACCTTTTCGGTTAGGTGGAATGAAACTTTTTAGATTGAGAGAATCCATAAGGTTTCATTTCATTTGTCTAACGTGACCCTTGAAAGTCACCAATTAACTTACGGTTTAAATTTTTTAGAATCTTGTTGACCCGTGGAGACTGTTTCGTAAGAGTTGAACCTTTAGATGATCTTTTTAAGTCTAAAAAAATCTCCATGTATATTCTGTAGGAAGAATACGATATGGCTTATAAATCGGAATATCCTTTGCCCCAAGGAAAGGTTAAAACGATTATCTCCATTTATAATTGGATTCCGGAAGTGGAAAATGAAAGTATAATAATGTATTTAAAAATTTAAAACTCAATGTGGACTAAACTGAAAATATGATGGCTCGATTTGGCTGTTAGTGTATTAAATTGTTCATTTACAATTGTATTGAGCTAACAATTAGACAGCCATTAAACATTTTCCCACAAGCTGAGATAATGAGCAAATTAAAATTAGTCTCATATTTGATTTAATGGTAGTCCTCGTCCTCAAGTACCTTGTGAAGGACTGAGCATCTTTTAGTTTCTATTCATCACATATGTATTTCATTTCAACTAGAAAAATGCGTGAGCAAACCCTTATTAAATGCTCATTTTTCTTCTCAAATTCACATCACCGTCATCATTTTTATGTGTATATTAGCCCTGATATTAATATTCTCATGTCTCCACTTGGTCTTTCAACGGAAGTAATTAAAATCATTAATTATGGCAGGTTTCAAACTGTTTGCTTCTTCTTTTTTATATTTCCAGGCATGAATGTCGTTGAGTATGGTCTAATTTAGTTTAAAAAAAACTTATAATCAAAACTTAAAAAGTGCCATCAAACACGCTAAGGATTCTAAGCAAAACAAAACAAAAGTTTAAGCATTCATGCATGCATACTTGTGGGGGTACCCGTTAGCCCTTATATGGTAATATCGACATTTCGATAAACGAATTAATTTAACTTTAGTATATCGTTTGTTCTTTACTTATTCATTAAATTTTGTAGTACTATCTCGCGAGTTAAACTTAAATATTGAATCAAACTGGTGAAAATAAAGAGAGACAAAATGTTTCAAGTTTCAATACCGCTCTCAATTGTAATTCAATTTTAGTGACGACTATAAACTATAACAATGCATACAATTTGAAATTATGAACCAACGTTTAGAACCAAGATAATTTTATCTCCAAGTTATTTAAATATAGCCATTTTTCAGGATATCCACAATAGCTAACGTAGAATTGAAAAGGATTAGTATAAAGTATTTGATAGAACGGTTAAATATTGCGTTGACATTTCCAGATTAAATTATTATTCATTCATAATGCGATTTATTAAGTTGGACATTTGCTATTTTAGATCTCACATTAAATACTTACAGTTTCAGGTCAATCTTACTGAGTTTAACACACCAAGGACTTTAAATCTACTATTCGTACATCCCGTTATATATTACCTGATTGAAGGTTCTCATAAATTCGGGGTTTTGTTGATAAGGGACTTTATGACGGATATTAATATCATTTAAGAGTATTTAGGAATGAGGGGAGAAATGTAATGATGACTCTCTCATAGTAGAATCAAAGTCACAGGATAGAAAGGAGACCATTATTATTATTATTCATTTCTATTATTATGAACATTATTGAGGAGGACAATAGAAATGATGATGGAATGATCCTGTGCTCAATGAGCAGAAATAAGTGAGGATAATAACACATCCAGTCGTCCAGAGAGAGAGAGAAACCAATGGGAATCCCTAATGGTGGACTCTGGAATAATAAAATGCAATTGTGTAAGTCTTTATTTATGACCTTTAATGGTGTAATGAATAGTAATTGAAAATACATATGGACCAGCTGGGATATCATGCTTCATGGATGTCATATTATTATTGCGATTATATTTTGGAGGACAGCCAATCCCCAGCGTCCTTGGTGAACCAGTACTAATCCATACTAAATTTTAATGGCTTCTATGACATAGGCTTGATAACTTTTAGAATTTTGAAATACATAATTAATTATTATTATTAAAGCTTTTGATTTTCATGTTTTTTCTTTACATTTCATGAAAGCTTCTTCCGTTGGAAACTCCCATGCATGATATAGTACTTTTCATATAAAACCCTGTAAAACGCTGTCTCAACTGTTCCCCCAACGATTTTCTACCTATTTTCCAAGACCCTGATTGTGAGATCAAATCGATTGTAAATTTTATCTCAAAGCATTGATACCAATTTAGACAATTGTAATTAAGTTGGAGCTGAACCTATCAATTCCTTAATTGGTCTCTCATTATCACTAAAAGGTTTACACATAAAGTAAATCAATAATCACTAATTAAGAGAGAATAATGAGACTCGTGCTCGTGGTAGCTCAAAAAACGCAAATGGTTTTATAGTAGTCCTCCTGCTCATGAAAAAAAAAAACTCATCAGGACGATCCCCGTAACCTAATATCATCCTTAGTACAAACCGATTTTACATATTTTACATAAATCCATGATGATGATCTTCCAAGTTTGTCCTGGAGCGTGTCTGGTCTAAAAACCCGGGAGAGTCCTTCATTTTCCCTACTCGTTTAGGTGAAAAGTGAGTACTTGTTCAAACCTACAAAACCCTTCGGAGGATTCAATTCACGTTCTTATAGTTTGAACCAAAAGTCTCCTAAACCGTTTTTCGCTTCTCAAACACACAAGCTCAGTCGAGGAGTGATTGCAGGAGAGAGGGTCGTTTTCTCTTGAGTTGGGTCTTCATTGGAGGCGAGTTGAGTCAAACGGGCGGAGGAACCCTTGTTTTTCAGGCGGAGCTCAAAAAGAGGTTCTCTTCTGAATTTGAGAGACTCACCCCAACTCCCAGTTTTATAACATAGAATAGAATAACAACAGTAGTAGTATGGACAATCAAGGATGGGGAAGCACCCGGTACTCAAATCCACAAACAACAAAAAAACTACAATAGAAAATCATAGGATCACCTTATATAATACAGCTAAACTAACTCTAACCCTATCATCCTTGGGATTGCAATGCAATTGTTCTTCTGACTCAACACAACTGAATCATCATCAGTTCTTGTTGTACATACTAAAATACCTATCCACCTTGTTTATACTGGATTGGGAATTTTTAGAGGGAAAGTCTCCGGGATCATTAAGGGATCTCTCACTTTTGGTCTTGTTGCAAAAACTGATTCTGAGTTGATTTGGATACTGTCTGATTCTATAAGCTAAGCCTCGTGGATCTCTTTCTCTTTCCCACAAAACGGACGGAAAGAGGACATCAAGGTTTGAAAAATATTTAAGCTCTCTGCTGTATTACTCAGAATTCTGCAACTTAGCCTTTTTTTTAAAGACAAGCAAAGCAAAGTTACCCAGACAGAAAGCTCCGAATATAAATCTAATTTGATTGTAGTTTTGGCCGGTCAGTTTAGTTTTTGGTGAGGTCACCCAAACCTGCAAAGAGTCGTCGGGAAACTTACGATTAGCTCAAAGAACTAGAAAGAGAGACACGGAAGTATTATTCAGTAGTAATTAATCCCTATTAATTAGTGGTAACGGGTAAAACCTGATTTTTTGTCCTCTGAAGCCATTCAGAAACTCAAAACCTGGCATTGTGTTGTGTCGTGTTGAAACTATATTGTTTACCGGTCTGAGAGACATGATAATAATAATTATTATTTTATGAGCCTCTAAACCTAAACCCTGGTCATCAATAAGTCAATACAGGATTCCTTGAGGGGGATCCCTCCATATAGTAAGTTAATCGTCAATCAACTTATTAAAACTCTAAACTCTTTCTGGTCAGACTGGGTTTCAATTCATATGTCAGAAGAAGAGGCTCAAAAATCAAAAACTTCCATTACACATCTTCATCTCTCATTGATAATCAATTCAAGGAGTCTAAACAACCCGTTTGTTTCGTCTCCCCAAACAAAGGATCAAGCCAAGAAAAACCGGTGAGACTTTCTCACACATGTGATGTGATGATCCAATATCAATTGATTTGATTTTTACAAGTTGGCCTCAACTTCAACTTTGTATTGTTCTCTCTCAATCAGGTTAAATGAATGAGTAGGGAATTAATGAAGGGATAAGAGGATTGTTTCCATTGACTGACTAAATGAAAAATTATCAATTGTATTATATTGTCCTAAAAAAGTGTTTCATTCAATCATCAGTGCAGTCTACATTATCCCCAAATCTTAACTCTTTAAAAATTTCAAGATGAATAACATTAGTCATCAGTCCAGTTTATTAGTTTTTTTTGCTATTGTACTGTAAAAGTGATGAAGGAAGCTGTGAGGGTTGAACTGGTTTGCAAACTGATTGAATAAGTTGTAACTCAACTCGATTTGTCTCAACAGCATCTTCATCTTCTTAAAACTTAACTTACTCGTCAGTATTTGTTGGCTCCTTGGAGGAGGACGGTGGCGGTGGTTGTAACAGAAGAGACTGTAGACAATCAACTCATTTTTAACCCCGTTTTGACTTGATTTCTGTGAGAAGTTTGGGTTTTAAGAGTCTCCAGTCTTTGAATTCTGGGTCTGGTCTTAATTAACTGTCCTTGAAACCCCCAAGAACCAAAAAAAGAGCGTCCAAGGTTAAAACTATGACTTTAAATACATAATTTAACCAGTTACCTCTTTGATTTAATTGATCCCCTTGAGACGAGGGCTTAATTATAGAGGTAGAGGGGTCACAAGAGGGCGTTACCAAAAAAATCCTGATCCCACTTCTGTAATTAATTTATTTACTTCTTGTTTCGGATTTTTCCGGAGATCTCCAGGAATACAAGGGGACAACGTACCAACGTATAATTAAATCGGAAATAGCTGGAATCCAACCTATCCTTGAAACACCTCCATCACCGCCCAAATAAAGAATATGGCAATAAACTAATCTCTTCAAGTGTAAGTTCCAGTCAATTAAGAAAGTTGTGTTGGATCATCCCTGAAAAAGTGAAATAATTTAAACATGAGTGATGAGAGAGGGATGAGTCTCAATGGAATGATTGTCAGGAAAGGAAATAATGAAGAAAATGGGTTGAGTGGCTCACAGGTCAAAGGTTATCAAACCTCATGGAAATCTAAGAATTCGGGAAACATGAGACGTCACATTCGACCCCCAACAAAAGGTCTCAAACCTTACCCACCTTCAACTCAAATGGAAAGGTACCCTTCCGAGGAAAGGATGAGCTCAGATGAGGATAATGCTCAGGAGGAACAAGAAGACCTTGAGTCAACTGAACAACCAGAACAGGGCGTCCAAAACCATCATCACGATGATGATAATGATGACGATGAAGAAGACATGGAGGAAGACCTGGACTCATCGTCCCCTCCTCCTCCTACCTCCGTTATTAAGCTCTCACATTCAGCCTCCAGTTTATTCCGTAGGGATGATCCAGTTGAGGTCAAGGGTCGAGATGAGAGGTCAGCTCCACTCATCCGAGGAGGAGGAGGACCACTCAATTACCCCCTTCCAAAAACCAGCCCTTGTCACAGTCATGAGAGTAGTTCATCTACAGAGACAGGAGGAAGGAGAAAAAGGGTTCGAAGGAGAGGAAGGGACTCTGAAGATCCTCATGACCTCACAACACCCCATCGTCGACCTCATCATCATCATCATCAACACCAACGTCAGCATCAATACAATCATAATCGGAGGAACAGTGATTCCGCTGGACCACCCCTTAATAACAACAATAATAATAATAACAATGTGACAAAGACCCTGATAGGGCATGGAGGACTTCCGAGGTCGAGGACTCCTTCTCCTCCTCTACCTCCTGTCCCTGGGACACAGTCCTTAACTGACCTTGGAGGAAACTCAATAGGCCTGACTCACCCTGCACTCCTCCCTTTCCCTCACCACCCTCATCCCCTCCATGACCCAACTCAAAAGACTGAGAAACGACTTTCGTTTAGTGTAGCCTCCCTTCTGGGGAAACCTGAGGTTGAGGATGAGGATGAAAATGAACATGAGGAGGACGAGGATGAAGAGGATGGGAAGGGGTCAAGTGAGGAAAGTGGTCCAGATGACCCAGACCCACCTGCCTACAGGTAATTAAAACATTTGAATCATTTTTTGTACTTCATGGCCATGACCTCTTTCATTTCCTTTTGAGGAACGAAATCATGGATTTTATGCCTCAGCAGGAGTCTTTACAATCTTTTGTTCCCTAAACTCTTGAATCTCATACTTATAATTATATAATTATAGGAACCACAAGGACATTTTTAAAATTATTATGTCACCACGCCATGACCAAGGGCCTAGATTATTATTTCTCATTGTGAGGACATTCGATCTCCAGATATTTAAAAAAAATTCTCGGGTTTTCAGTTTGAAAATTCGGGTCCGAATACCCAGGAAGAAAGGGTGTTCCTGTATAGTAAATATTTGTGGGGACTTTACGGAATAATATCTGAGGATCTGAATTCTCCTAGCATTATTAGAGTTCATTGAAACCGACATGATACACTCAAGTAATAATTTATCAAGTCTACTGACATGTCTCTCCTTTCTCTATATTACATTACAACAGAAGAGATATTAGGTTCAGTCCGATCTATCGTATTTTATATTAGTGAGTACCCAGACTCGTTTAGGTTGAGTTGACTGTAAATATGAATCTATTAATAGTTGTTGTAACCTAAAGATAAGGTTCAATTCTTCAGAGAAAGGGGCAAGACCAAGGAACCAGAAACAATTAAAATCCGTTTGAATATCAATATAATAATATAGAAAAAGGGGATGGTTTATGTAATGTCGGAGGGAGCGATAAACAAACACACTATGATAATTTTCAAGTATCAATTTAATGAATTTCAATTTCATTGATATGATATGGTACTGTCCCGTCTGAAGTCAAATGTTCCAAATTAATTAGTTTATTAAATGGGGGTTTTAATGGCTGTGGTGTGTGATTGGAAAGTTTTCAAACTGATATTGTCTGGCATAATAAGTTATTTGAATTTTTTGTTGTTACACAATTAATTAATTAATCTCCCGTTTGATATCATCTGTTTTTTCGTGTTAGTTAATCCTGAACCTCGTTGAAGTATTTTTCATCGCTCCATCATTAAGCACTTTCAATTATAGTTTTTTTCTTGTAGGAAGTTGAGAATTCAATTGAGGGGAAAGTAACAAACACAAGACACATAAAGAAACAAAGATGAACCTCCTTGCGCAACTGTCTTTAAATTTGAGAGAGGAAAGAAGACTTGCGTCTTATTGAAACTGACCCGGAGTCTGACGACAACATGATCTTGCAGGGGACTATTACGAACGGATTTCATTTTGATTTAGCTTACTTAGGAGAACCCATTTACTGTCACTCTCTGTTCTTTTGAAATATTTTAAGGCTTGTTGTAACAAACTGGAAATCCAGAAACTTCACTAATTGCAGCTTAAAATAGGCCCCAAGCATGAGAATGCAGTCATGTTTTGTTCCGGGTCGTTATTAAATGAGCAAATTTAACCCCATATAGGACCCATATTTTCCGACAATAGATGTAGGTCAGCGAATTAAAAAATGATGATTTATTTTACAATCCATATATGACCACTTGAACTTTAACCCTTCTTTTTATTCTGGTTTTTATATCATAAGTATTAAATTTTGTTTTCAAGAAGCCTTATTAGAGTCTCAAAATTCCTCAGATCCATTCATCTGAAAGTTTATAAATCAATTCTTTCTAATTGGACTCATAAAAGCAAAGATTTCAAAATTTCTCTCACGGTCCCTCATTCATGACCTTAGAAAGGAAAGGGTCAAGCATGACGAAGAAAGAAATCTATTTTTACCTCATTTTAAGTGTTTTGTCATATTGTATTCAGTACCCCCATCTTCCCACTCATAATGCTGCTGTATTGTCATATAATTGAATGCACCCGGTACACGGAAGGATCCTCAAAGGCCTCAAAGTCCTCAAAGTCAAAAGGAAGAAGAAGAAGAAGGTGGGAATATAAGAGTCTTCTTTGACCTTTCGGGTCCTTTTCTTTAAAGATTTCAAACATTGTTTCCCATCAATCCCACCCCATTATCCTGAAGATGTAATCCACACATATGAGGAACTCTGGGACATTCAGGTGTCAGGTCAAGAGGAGGACTTCAATAATTTTCATATAAATTGCCCATCTATGATCATACAGTATCACCCTCATATATACTGAATACTATCAGCCCTTTAAACATCTTTAAGAAAAAAGTCAAAAAAATAAAAACTCTTTCTTTTCAATTTTTATTCTTCATTCTTTCTTATACGTTTCTTTTATTCAATTTGAATTGAGTTTCCATCATTCCGATCAAAGGAAGATCAACTTAACATTAGAAAGGACGTGGATAAAATTTCAAGGGTTGATTTCAACTCAAAAACTTTATTTTAGTTATTTTTAATGCAGAGGTATTGAATCAAAATCCGAATCTGATAGTGATAAGAAATCCTTGAGTTGAGTTTAGTTGTTTGCTGAGGTTGAAGATTGGATCTTTATATTAAGTTTATGGATATTTAATAAAAAGAAGAATCCTTTTGTGTGTATTATATGTTGATGACCCCTTTTTAATATTTTCTTGAAGAATGGATAATTTCAGAAGAGTTTATGGATAATTCGATTTATGAAAACCTAAACTACCGTAAACATTTGTAATTTTAAGTATATAAGGTTGACTTTTTTCTATTTTATCATTCTTTATTGATGGCGTTTTGTTGAAGGAAGCTTTTTGTTGTTGTTTGCAGATTCCTAAAGTTTCATTAGTTATAATATGCAATTTGCAAAATAAAACATGGAAGTCCCATTAATTTCTTTTTATTATGGCAAATTATTATTTGCAAAAGTTCTGCTAATATTACTAGTATTACTGAACAAATTGTGGTTAATTTAAGGTAAATTTGCACTAGTAGGATTTTATTAATAAATATTTAAAGAGAAACGCAAATATGTCCCTGTCTACATTAGGGGCAGGAACTTGTCTGAAAAGTTAAATGTAAATATCGATCCAATCCTTCCGGAGTATCCAAGTATTTTTTTTGTATAAATGGGGAGCAGGACAATTGTGGATAGAAAAAACGCGTGAGTCCAAACGATTTGGATTTTCTCCAGTCAATTTGACTTTCTCCAAATGACATGATGATGTTGATAAAAAAAATGAAAGTTGAGGGTTTGAGGGCACGGAACGGAACTTATGAGAGAAGTGTATTAATTTGGTCAATTTAATACATAAATGTCCTCTTATCCCAGTTCAATATTTACATTTTGGGCTATAACTCAAGACTCAAGGAGTTTACTTTGAACGGAATTTGTATGCAGTGCTCTCATGAGAATGTGCAATCAATGCACAAATAGGTTTATATTGCTTCATTTGATTTAACGTTTTATAAGGTTTTGAGAAATCGATCAATTTTTCCAATTTTTCATGAATCATTGTCTTATTTGGTTACAAGATTTGCAAGATTACATATTATTCTTGTCACAGGACATTGGAAAATACTGGAGAGCATAGATTTTCCAAATGAACATTTTTTATAATTAACCTCTGTATCATTTATCCACTATCTTATAAATGCTCAGGACAGGATCATTGTTAGGTGGGTGGGTGTACTGTAAACTGTAGATACGTTAAAAATGGACGTTCGCCAACTTTTTTGGACGTTAAGAGTTGAAAAGTGGAGGTGGTTCAGGAGACACGAAAGACACATTCTCAAATTAGACAATTTTACATCAAAGAGTTGACATGAGTGTTTTAAAATGAAAGCCATCAACAGCTTCAAATTCTTGGCCACCCTTCAAAATATCCTTATCCAACAAATTACTTTATTCAATCCAATTCATCCTCAGCCTCCTAATTTGTTTGACATTTCCACTTCATGATAAAACAAAGACGTAATTTGCTCTAAAAATGACAATACACTTTTAAGTATGATTTGACTGGATACAATAAACCAATTACTGTAAATTCTGAGAAAACAATTGAAATGTCTAACTTTTTTTTATATTTTTTCCAGTCAAGAGGAGAAGCTTCTTGCAGCAGTCCGGAGAGCAAATTCAGCCCTAAGTTCAATGTCAGGAACTCCAGAACATAGTCCTACATCCAATCGATCTTACTCCTCCCCGATTTCGGGACTAACTCCATCTTGGGCATTCCCACTACTGGGATGGGGCTATTCTTCATCACCTCATAGTGAGTCCCTCTAACCTCCTATTGTAAATTAGCTCCCAGTTCTAAAAATAATAATCTTGAAAAGTGTTTGGGTAATTTGCTGATTCCTGATCTAATTGTGAGCTGGAAGTGTGTTTGAAACAAAGAATAGAGACATATACACCTGCAAAAGATTGAGAGTTACTTTAATACTAAACTTGTTTGAAACTCACCCAGTCATGATCATATAGATTATTATTATAGTATAGGTTATTTATAATTATTGTCTCCTTGACTTTTGTGATCCTCTCACAAATCATCAGAGACAAAGTCGTGTATTCTGTACTGTAGATCTACGCAAACAGAAAACGGTTGATATTTCCTTGGCACTGGCACAGAAGAGATGGAGTTCAGCTACCCCTTCATTACTATTAATAGTCTATAAAGGATCCTTAAACGATAATGGCATTTTTAGTAAATAAAATTAACCGATGTGTATTTTGTCTATTGACTGTTTTTTGTATTTTTTTCAAGACAAATGGCATTTTCTGAAATCACATAATGTTTTTAGGAGCCGAACCTGTGCTGTGGTTAGTGGTGCTTATCAAGTCATATTTTTCAAACCCGGACCCGGACTCGGACTCGGACTCGCTAACAAGCGAGTCCTAGAACCCATGACTCGGACTCGGACTCGGACTCGTTCACAAACGAGTCCTAAAACTCATGACTCGGACTCGTTAATAAACGAGTCTCAAAAAA
>JAQIYE010000583.1:0-11703 GCA_034699765.1 Xenyllodes armatus
TAATTCTTATCTCAGCGTGCCCCAAACTTCTCAATCTATCAAAATCAAAATAAGAAAAATTCATTGTTCAAACTAATATACAAAATAATTCTGCTTTCCTTTCATTTTTGACAGTGTCGTCAAGTTTGATCAAATCATATTTTCTTGTTCACTTTTTAGTTGGTTGACTAATTTCATACCCCTGTTCGGGTTTCATTTTGAATTTTTCTTCAACATTTTGGTAAAGTAAGTGTTCTTAATTTGCCATTCTTAATTTTCAATCAGTATCGCTCATTCATGTACTACTATATAAGTGCGAAATTTTCCATTTCCATTATAAGTTCGTTCTTTTAGGAATGTGCAAAACAACCAATTTAATATTAGCTATACTCTTGTAAAAGCAAGAGAGCTCAGAAGAATTAGTAAATTGAGATTAAGGATTTGAGTCATCGGAATTTTATTTGCGAAAATAACTTCACCACCATGCTTATAGTAATAAGCTTATTAATTCTGTCACATGTTTATTAAGTAGACTCTTTTGATGGGAGGAAGGATGATTGATTGCTAATTTTTAACTAATAAGCTATAAATATCAATTAGCTTTAGCGACTGTCTCGTTTTTGAACTGTTTCATAATCCCGAATTTTGACCTTTGAGTCGAGTATTGACAAATTTTGCTGCAGCCGGTGGTGGGGTCCTCCTGTTGTTGTATTTTTCCATGTTGGGCTTAACTTCACTAACAAATAACATTCTTTTGTTAGTTTATAAATATCCTCATCCATACTTTATAGATTTCGACCTTTTGACCCGACGACTCCAGTTTTTTTTCCCAAGAAGTCAGACTCAAGTCATGTTGCCCCATCGCATCCATCCCAATTTCCAATCCTCCATGAGCTTTCCTTTCATGCTTTAATTTCTTTTGGTCCAACAAAACCATGCCCAATTGTAAAAAATTACGATCACGAAGACATATCTCTTTAATTTTACTTTAGTCATTGTTTTAGTTAAAGACATCCATTCTTTCCAGAAAGTAAAATAAGAAAAATAACTGCTGACATGTCAGAATTTTGTCAACTACTGGCTCAAATCCATCATCCATATCTGCTCTTGCTCTCCCTACATAAATTTTTATGAATTTTCCTTGTCTAGCCTGGCGTCTGGATTTTTTTTTGTAAGAGTTCTTCATGAATCATTAAATTATTATCGACTCCTTTCTACCTAAATGGGAACATGACTTTTAAGTGAAATCTTTTTATTGTAATTTTGAGTCGACAAATCAGTTTCATCAGTAGTCATCAGTCATATCATCATCAAAAATTTCCACACAGGAGATCCTGAATTCCAAAGAAAGCAGAGCTTAACCCCCCTAACTTTTATAGTCTCATTTCTCTTCACCTCTTTATACAATTTGTACAAATATCGAATTTGTTCGAATTTTTTTTTTGACCTCCTGCCTCCGATCCTAGGTCGTCAAGCCAAGTGACATTTTTGATTTCCAGCAGAAGCATCAAAAGAGACCATCGTCCATCGTGGTCCTCATATCGTCACATCCTCCTCTCGGTGAGTCCAGTGTGTGTGAGGGGAGCCAAAGAGGGAATTTGAACAACTCGTGGAGAACGAAGAATGGTTTGCCATGCAATCTCAAGTGTGGATGGAAAAGCCCCTGAAATGACTGCGTCCCTCATCCTTGAGGATGGGTCAGAGTTCAAGGGTTATGTCTTTGGGGCATCTGTCTCTGTCCCTGGAGAAGTGGGTAAGTCCTTGGGTCTCAAGGATCACGTATTTGTTTTCAAATTCAATTATTCATTAAAATGTTCAACATTTTTTCCGTCAAATTTTTAACTAAAATCAGTTATTACAATTTTTTTTTCCTCCCCACAGTTTTCCAAACGGGGATGGTTGGCTATGCCGAGTCTTTAACAGATCCGTCTTATTGTCAACAAATTTTAATTTTGACCTATCCCCTCATTGGGAATTATGGGATCCCATCCAATGAGAAGGATGAACATGGACTCTACAAGTAAGTCATCATCAACAAAAACTCAATAATTTAATTATTATTATTGGAACTTAATTATATTTTGTTAATAATAATTATTATTGATGCTGACCCTGACCATTTGTACCCATTTTTTTTTCAGGTGGTTTGAGTCCAGTAAGATTTGGGCTGGGGGTCTCGTCGTGGGTGAGGTCTGTGAGGAACCAAGTCATTGGAATATGGTCAAAACCCTCTCAGCATGGATGAAGGAACATAATGTTCCAGGGATTCATGGGATTGATACGAGACAGTTAACTAAATTGATTCGAGAGAAGGGAACAATGTTAGGGAAAATTGTTGTGGATGGGTCTGGGGATCCACCATTTAAGGATCCAAATTTGAGTAATTTGGTGGATGAGGTGTCTATCAAGGTAAAATTTAACACAAAACTTTAGCTAATTAAAGACATTTAATTTTCTATCATCTGATAAATTTACTGTTCAATTACTTACCATGTAGGCCCCTCAAGTCTTCAACCCATCGGGTCACCCAAGGATCCTGATGGTAGACTGTGGACTCAAGTATAATCAGTTGAGATGTTTCTTGAGGCGTGGAGCCTGTGTCCAAGTTGTACCATGGAACTATGACCTTTCATCTGTGGATTATGATGGATTGTTTTTGAGCAATGGTCCAGGTGATCCACAAATGTGTAAAGAGACCATCTTGAACATTCGTAAACTTTTAGGATCTTCAAACCCGAAACCTATTTTTGGAATATGTATGGGACATCAACTCCTTGCGATTGCTGCTGGTTGTTCCACTTATAAAATGAAGTAAGATCCTCATTCCCCGCATAAAATTATAATAAGTTTAACTTACAGAGTTGAACTCTTGAATAATCTAACAACAAGCTAAATTCTTTTAATTTGTTTAGATATGGAAATCGTGGACACAATCAACCTTGCGTCCATGAGGGGTCTGGAAGGTGTTACATCACCTCACAGAATCATGGATTTGCTGTCGATGCCAACGATTTGGATCGGAATTGGCGGTCATTGTTCACAAATGCTAATGACAATACAAATGAGGGAATAGTACACAACACCTTACCTTATTTCAGGTAACTTATGTTTATTTTTATCATTTTACAACAATACTATGACTAACTTTCTTAACAAAACATTTCTTGATCTCCAGTGTTCAGTTTCATCCTGAACACACAGCTGGTCCTGAGGACTTGGAGTTCTTGTTTGATATTTTCCTTGCTGTGGTCAAGCAGACTTTGGCAACAAAAGAAATTATTTCAGTGCGTCAATCGATTGATGATTACATTTCCAAATCAACACCAACCGCTGAGCATGTGGCTCAAATCCGAATGGTGCCAAAGAAAGTCCTGATCCTTGGCTCTGGTGGTCTTTCAATTGGCCAAGCTGGAGAGTTTGATTACTCTGGTTCTCAAGCTATAAAAGCCTTGAAGGAGGAGAAGATTCAAACTGTTCTTATCAATCCAAACATTGCCACTGTTCAGACCTCAAAAGGTCTAGCGGACAAAGTCTATTTTTTGCCCATTACTGCAGATTATGTGGAGCAGGTGAGGCTTGAACTTTAATATATTGAAATATTTAATGTTTCGAAAACTTATGGTTTCTTGGACAGCTTTTACCTAATCCTCATTTTTGCTTAAGGTCATCAAATCTGAGCGGCCAGACGGAGTACTCCTAACATTTGGTGGACAAACAGCCCTGAACTGTGGAATTGAACTAGACAAACGTGGAATTTTCGAAAAGTACAAAATTCGAGTCTTGGGAACATCCATCAATTCTATAATTGTATCGGAAGACCGAAAACTTTTCGCTGAGAAAGTTGCTGAGATTGGAGAGAAAGTGGCTCCAAGTATGGTTGCATGCACAGTTGAAGAGGTATGTAATTCAAAAGTCTTATCCCTTGATGAATTTGAAGTTAGATTGGTAAAGCGCTGAGAAACTGAAGCATTCTTTTTGAAATTAATGTTTAGGCTCTGGAGGCTGCCGAGAGGCTGGGGTACCCAGTGTTAGCACGTGCGGCATTTTGTTTAGGAGGCCTTGGCTCTGGGTTTGCAAATAATCGGGAAGAACTAAGAAGCCTCTCAATTCAAGCTCTTGCTGGATCCAATCAACTCATCATTGATAAATCCCTCAAGGGTTGGAAAGAAGTTGAGTATGAAGTTGTACGAGACGCTTACGATAACTGCGTCACTGTAAGTTGTAAAACCTTCACGTTCCCAAAAGATTCTTATAAAGGCGGAAACCAAACGTTTGATTAATTTGGAATGAATATTTCCAGGTTTGCAACATGGAGAATGTTGATCCCCTCGGGATTCACACTGGAGAGTCGATCGTAGTTGCTCCAAGTCAAACCCTTAGTAATCAAGATTATTACATGTTACGAGCCACAGCCCTCAAAGTGATCCGTCATCTTGATGTTGTTGGAGAGTGTAATATCCAGTATGCCCTCAACCCAATGGATGCCCAATACTACATTATCGAAGTTAATGCAAGGTTGTCCCGTAGTTCAGCCCTTGCAAGTAAAGCAACTGGATATCCACTTGCTTACGTTGCAGCCAAACTGTCTTTGGGAAAGTCTCTTGTTGAGCTTAAAAACTCAGTCACTGGCTGTACAACTGCCTGTTTTGAACCAAGTCTGGATTATTGTGTGGTTAAGGTCCCACATTGGGATTTTAGAAAATTCTCAGGAGTTAGTACAGAGGTAAGAGGAAGGAGAAAATAGAACCGGTTGAGCTAGATGATTTTTGATTTTATTAAGAATCATAAATAATTTTATTTTGTATTGTGTTCGTCAGATCGGAAGTTCAATGAAAAGTGTTGGAGAGGTCATGTCAATCGGACGAAAGTTTGAGGAGGCTTTTCAAAAAGCCTTGAGGATGACTGATGAGAATGTTTTGGGATTTGATCCAAATACCAAAGGAGTTTGTGATGCGGTAATTCATTTCAAGAAATTATTTTTAGCAAAGTGTATTTTGGAGTTTGAGGGTCAATGTGTGATGAACTATGGTTCGACCTATGATATTTTCCAGGAACTTCAATTTCCAACAGACAAAAGGATGTTTGTCCTCGCAGCCGCCATCAAATCTGGCTACGAAATTGACCGTCTGTACGAATTAACAAAGATTGACCGATGGTTCTTACAAAAAATGCAAAACATTGTTATGTTCCAAATCCAACTGGAGGGTCTTTCCACTACACAAATTACTAAGGACATCCTGATAGAAGCTAAACAGTTAGGGTTTTCGGACAAACAGATTGCCAACTGTGTAAAGAGTACGGAGCTGGCAGTTCGTCAAAGCAGGGATGAATTTGGTAAAGTGATATTTTACTTGTTTAAATACATTGTTCGTCTCGAAACCCGGTTTTAATTTGTTCAATATTTTTAGGAGTACTACCATTCGTGAAGCAGATTGACACCGTTGCTGCGGAATGGCCAGCGTCGACCAATTACTTGTACCTCACGTATAATGGAAATGAGCATGACTTGTCTTTTCCAGGAAATCACGTCATGGTCATTGGTAAGTCGGTTGCGTCTATCTTTCCCAATATTAAGGTTTGTCAACATGACCTCATGGACCGTCCGTTTTGTTGTTTTTTTTTTGTTTTTTATCAATTCCGTTTAGGTTCTGGGGTTTACAGAATCGGGAGCTCCGTTGAGTTTGACTGGTGTGCAGTTGGTTGTATTAGAGAGCTCAGGTCATTAGGAAAGAAAACAATCATGGTCAATTACAATCCGGAAACTGTCAGTACAGACTATGATATGTGTGATCGCTTGTATTTTGATGAGATATCGTTTGAGGTGAGTTTTTGGCTCATTGGAGTTTGTATACTTGAAGAAAATACAAATTAGTAATTAAACCCGTTTTTCTTTGTTCAGGTCGTGATGAATATTTACAACCTTGAAAATCCAGAAGGGATTATTCTATGCATGGGAGGACAACTACCAAATAATATTGCTATGGACCTGCACCGGCAGCAAGCAAAAATTTTGGGGACTTCTCCTGAAAGCATCGACAATGCTGAAAACCGATTTAAGTTCTCCAGATTGTTGGATCGATCCGGGATCTCTCAGCCAAGGTAATTAGGAATTCTTTGTACTGCTTTATCAACGGAGTTATGCTTATGACTACGTATTAACGAGTGATGATCCTACAATGATACAGGTGGAAGGAACTGACAAACTTAAACTCAGCCCTTGAGTTTTGTGAGGATGTCGGATATCATTGTCTTGTTCGTCCATCCTACGTTTTAAGTGGTGCTGCTATGATGGTTGTCCATAGCTCACAGGACTTGGAGAAATACTTAAAATCCTGTGCTGCTCTTAACAAGGACCGCCCAGTTGTAATTTCAAAGTACATTGTGGAGGCTAAGGTTTATAAAATTCAATTATGATATTATTTCCTATGTGCCTTGAATGGTTCGAGACGCCACTTTAATGTCCGAAAAATATTAATGAACAGGAAATCGATGTGGATGCCGTTGCTGATGAAGGGGTTGTCGTGTGCATGGCTGTATCAGAGCATGTTGAGAACGCTGGAATTCATTCTGGAGATGCTACCTTAGTCACCCCGCCACAGGATCTAAACGCCGAGACCCTTAACAAAATCAAAAATATTTGTGCTGCGATTGCAAGGTCTTTGGAAGTTACAGGGCCTTTCAACATGCAGCTCCTTGCTAAGGTCAGTTAATAATCCTTGCCATGACCCCAAAAGAGAAAATATAAAGTAAAAATTCCAATATTGAATAGTTTTTACAAGTCACGTTTTTTCATTAGGACAATGAACTTCGTGTGATTGAGTGCAACTTGAGGGTCTCTCGTTCATTTCCCTTTGTCTCAAAAACTCTGGATTTTGACTTTATTGCAATGTCTACAAAGGTCATTGTGAAGGAAGCTGTTGAGCCTGTTGATGTAATGAGTGGTTGCGGTCGAGTTGGTGTGAAGGTTCCACAATTTTCATTTACACGATTGGCAGGTATATGACTGGAATTTGTAATTTTATATAACAGACGAACCCTGTTGACGTGCTGGTTCAAAAATAAATCTATTGTGTTTACGTCACTCCAGGTGCTGACGTTATGCTTGGAGTTGAGATGGCCTCTACTGGTGAGGTTGCCTGTTTTGGTGAGAATCGTTATGAAGCATATTTGAAAGCCATGATTAGTACTGGATTTCAAATCCCTCAACAATCAATCTTACTCTCTGTTGGAACATTTAAGGTACTTTTAGTGCACTTAGAGAATTAACATACTAATCAAAGTCTTTGGAATTTAGATCCAAACGCCGTCATTCTATCTAAATTCATTTTATTTATTTTATTTTTAAAGCATAAATCAGAGTTCTTACAAAGTGTCAGAACATTAAGAAATCTGGGATATAAGTTGTACGCGAGTATGGGCACAGCGGACTATTACATGGAGCATGACATTAAGGTAAGAAATAAATTATTTTAATTTTTTTTAAATTCAAGCTTTAATTAAAAATAAGTAGTTGCAAAACTGGGAATCTGTGGTGCTTCGATGTCCCTGTCCCTACTCCGAGTGGTCTTCTCAAATAAATGAAGGGCTAGTTTATTTCTTGCCAGCTCATTCTCATCCCGATCTATAAATTTCATGTTGAGGGTTCGGTTCGGAGATCGAGTTTGTCTAGCTGAAAAACTTGATTTAGTTTGACTGAAGTCATCATCCAGGCCAAAATGTATTGGGAGTGACTCCAAGGATTTGGCGAGTGGGCTTGACCTTCCTTGAGCCCTTGAAGGGGATAGGGATATTGAAGACTTGTCTGAGTTATCACTATTAATCACTCTGTTCGGACTTGGATGTAGTGTATTAGTATTTGTAGAAGTGGGACTAGGTTTTCGAAAATCCCAATTGTTGGAGAATGGTCCAGATTTATAATGTATAACCTTCCGCCTTGAAATATCAGTTTCAAGGTCTGGGATCCTTGACCTAATGTATTCTCTCATCCCGCCGCCAATGACTTGTCGAAGACGCTGAGCTTTCTCCTAGAAAATTAGTAGCAAAACGTAAAAAGAGAATCCATCGAAAAAATATCTGTTGTCATATGAAGATGTACCTTAAATTCCTCAGCCGATTGAGCCTCATTTGGGAACTTTGAGAGGAGAACTGCTAAATTCTCAACGTGTTGAGTATACATGGCCCCTTGTGAGTACGCTCCAAATTCATTGGATTTGATTGCCATTTTAATAAAATGTTTCATAAAAAATTTAAGGATCAGTGTAGTTCGTAGAGATGAAAATATTTTGGCTGGGGTCTTGGTGAGGTCAATGAAATTTGTTGAAGGCTCAGGCCGAATTCCTTTGAGCTCTTTTTCCAACTCATCAATCTTGAAACGATTTTCTGCAATTTTTCGTTGTTGGCGTTCCCAGGCTTCATATTTCCTTTGAAGTCGGGCTCTGGTTCGATCCTCTTTCCCAGGCTCCTGATTGAAATTATATTTTGGTAAAATGTCAACATTTTGGAATATATTGCTGAGTTGTAACTTACGCGGATAAGAGTAGATTGAGGCTCATCCTTGAATTTATTGGACGGGGTCCTCCTCTTGACCTTTTCATGTTTGGGAGGATATTCATTGTTATTGTTGTTTTCATGGATCTCTGAGTCAAAATTCCAGGCTTGTTTTAGGGCTGGATTTGCCTGAAATGGAACATTTTGTTTGCCAAAGTACTAAAAGTTTTTAGATTAATCTATAATCAAGAAAACTTACCATGAACATAATTTCCTCCTCATTCCTTGTCGTCAGAAGTGTAAATAACTTCCGAAACTTTGGCATCGGATAATAATTGTCTCTAACTTGCCTCAAATTATGAAATGCATACAGACAATGAATCAGGAGATTACTTTTAACTTGGCTAAGGTGACCTTGAACCTTCCTTGTATTTTGGGATGGGATACTCTTTAACATGTTATGACCTCGAATAAAATAATTGGGCATGTCCCCTGACCCAAGACATTCATAAACTTTTTGAAGAAGGGCCTTTAGATGAAGACCAGGTTGTTCTTCATTCCATAAATGAAATTCTTCTTGGCACATAAAGTATAGGATATTTCGAAAATGTTCAGGTTCAATTCCTAATGGACCCAGGGGACTCAGGAAGGCACGGAAGAGGAGGAGGGCATTGTTGAAACATCTCCAGTGAACCCCATTTAGACCATCCAGTAGTATTCCCTCTGCCTTCCCAAATCCAATTTTCCATTCAAGGCTTTGACGTAGGTTCTCGACTTGAGTAGATTTGATATCCCGGTAGCCCAGAGGGATCAAGTTACACCCCGATTTTAGGATTTTGTCGATCTTAAAATCAGTTAAATTTGGACATATGACACCTTCTAGATGCAGCGTTACGTTAAGGAAATTAAAAGTAAGTACCTGTTGTAGGGTAGGCCAAGCATGCGGCTCCTTCGAGGCTCGATCCTTAGCCTCCATTTTCCAAGCTTGAATCGACTTTGGAGGCCAAGGTCGACTCTGAATACTTGGAGTAAATGTCACCAGGATCCGAGAGAGGTCATGTTGCCCCTCTGAAATTCTTGTTCCTCCCCAAGCCCCATCAATAGGTAGAGATAATCGGATCGTTGTCCCAAGAACAATTGCATCCACCAGTGAGCTCCTACTCATCCCTAACCTTGAGCCAATCTCAGTAAACTCAGAACAAAATTCTGACGATAGGGCATTTGAGTTGAGGTAGATTCGATGTTCATAGGATGGTTCTAAGGAATCCATTGGAATTTTAGTGTCCTGAGAGTTCATGGAGTCAGAGTCACTCCCTTCCTCTTCATCAACGTCATCATCAAGCTCAACTTGAACCTCCATGAAGGATGGGGGTGGGAGAAGCCCGTCCCTTGACCTTCCTGACTTCTTTGGTGGAAAGTGCCAGAGTCGTTTGACTTCGAGGCTCCTCCACTTTTGTCTAATGTCCTCACTTATTACAGAACTTGACCTGGAGCGAGAGAGTGCAGTACTGTACCCTGAACTTCCTGATAGTCCAGCGGTGGTTGGACAAGGGATCTTTGGAACTTTTTGCCGAGATCTTCTGCGCAAAATTGTGTATTTGTCATTTTTTGAAAAACTTTGCAAGCTTTGCGGGTCAAAACAATGGTTCAAGGCTATTTTTTACCTCTCTGGATTTAAAAGTTGCATATAAGACATTGGTGGCCTTGGTGGATGAGTATGAGGCTCTGGAGGGTCACCTGTGACTCGCACCTGAAACTGGTAGTTCAAATATTTAAGTTTTTCATGTAGAAATTCGACTAGAAGTTTTAGGAATTGCGGATTTGTCGATTTTACCATGTCTTTTTTATGCAGGTTTTTGGATTTATGTTGACTTTTTGGCGTTTCTTTGGATCTATGATTCTCATCCTCATAAGAAGGCTCAACTTGTGCTTGAGTTGACTCCAAACACCATTTTTCTACTTTTTCATTTGTGGAAGTTGAAATGATCCTATAAGAATGATAGACCCAACTTTAAGACATAGTTAATTAGAAGTAAATGACAGAAGGGGTCTTACGGAGTTCCAGAGGCTGGGGTTGGGATTGTAGGATCCATTTGACCTTGACTCATCATCCTCATCCATGGGGATGAGACAAACTCCTCAGAGTCAGAATTTCTTGGAGTTGAACTAAGGTCAGACTCTGTTCTGACCTCCTCGATTTTGTCGGCGAGGTCATTCACACTACAATAGTCATACTCGTAGAAGTCAGGTTGGGAGGGCCTTGCAAAAGAAGGGCATTCGTCTAGGGTCCTAAGGCGGACGTAACCTTGTTTGACTGTTAAAAAAATTCAAAATGTCCAAATGAAGGGCTCGCTAGTTCTATACAAAACATATTTTTGGCTGGACATTTTTTCTTACTCAAATTATTCCCATCCGGTTCTTCCATTGTTAGAATATGTGAATTTGGAGGATAACTCACAAGCCCATGCTGAACTTCATGTTCCAACCTCTTCCTCTCTGACCATTTATGTACCCTTAAACCATCCCATGAAATGACATATTCCAGGGGAAGGATGCTTGAGGTCAAAAATGTATTTTGAAACTGAACCTTTGGACTTATTTTGCTAAAAGATATTCAATGGTGCCGACATTGTTAGCTCGACCGTTCGATTTTAGAAGTGATTGATTTGACGGTAGAAATGCTCTTTGTAGTTTTACCTGACACTGCTGAGGTTACTATCCATATTTGAGGTATCATCCATATGGGATCCATCATGGGAAAAGTTGGCCTTGTGATGATGTTCATCATATAAATAATTTTGATTGAGGACATGACCCATCCCATGAACAAGGAAACATGAACGGTCCCCGAGGGCTACACCGTCAGTGTCAATTTTAGCAAGTTTTTCAGAGAATCTCACTTGGGTCTCACTCTTAAATTGTTTAGCTTCTTCCATCGCGCTATAGAGATTTTGGAAGGAGATTAAGTTTTAGAGAATCCAGTGTTTTGCAATCCACTTTAGCCAGTATAATCAATATCGGCCGATTGTCAACCTTTTTGAAGAGATGAATGCAATGTGCCATATTTACATTTTTAGTTTATAACTGCCTTGCTCATGCAACTGGGGGTTTTATCAGTACTTTTAATCTCAAGATTGCACCAATAAAATGTCCTAATATATTAATGGGACTTTTGTGTAATTTTGTTGATAAATCTCATCATAATTCGTTCTGTTTACATTTGTATCGTAATTTGTA
>JAQIYE010000584.1:0-11700 GCA_034699765.1 Xenyllodes armatus
CACTCATTTTAAGAAAGGGATTTGGGATGCGATGATAGGATACATGCAGGATCAGGAAGAAGAAAAGATGAAGTTCTATTTATAAATTGGATATTGCTCTTTTAGTACAGAGATTTTAGTGAAACTATCACACAAAAAACAGACTCAAAATTATTAAAGTATATTTTCCTGGGATTATTGGTACTTTGAGTTATTGGTTACATTTTTAAAGGAAATTACTTTTGTAGGGTGTAAATAAATTAGTACTTCTCAATAACTACGTTAGGAGGAAGATTCATTAGCTGAGGATGGAATTGGCTCATACCCGTCTTTCTCAATTTTGTCCTTGAACTTGAGGTATTCGTACTTCCTATCAAAATGCTTCACCTGAAAATGTTGGAAACAAACAAAACAAAAACATATAAGACGTCATTGAAATTGAAGGAACGAACTGCGGAAATGAGTAACTTGTCTTGTTGGCTATAAACAAGTGTAATTCTTCCATTTCTCATTTGCCAAAACAATTAAAATACGTTAATGAAAAATAGTAATGACAATGAGCGTGAGCATATCCCTTGAATGAGAAAGGACCAAGCGAAGGAGTAATTTTTTTTGGACTACTCGAAGTTCATAACTGTTATTGTTAATTTAAATGAGGAAAAATACAAAAAAGATGTGTAATATTTTACTTTAAATGGACCCCTAACCCCTAATTATAAAATCTTACCCATTGGGATGGACAAGAACTCTCATAAATAGCACGAAATTGAGCACATGTACGGGCTCCAGCAGCCTCTGCCTTTCCATCCCCACCAGCACCACCACCACCATTCTCATCAAGACACTTCCATAGGTCATCCCTGGAAGTCCAACACTTTTCTCGCTCAGACTTTGTTGGGAAGGACATAACTTCTTGATTTACTCCCTGTCCTTGACCTTCCGATCAAATCGTACAAAGAACTCACTCCAACTTTCTTATGTGGAACCGGAACTGGAGTAGTATTTTTGATTTAGTCTAGTAATCTCATGCACAAACCAACATGAACTGATCAACTGATATGATCGGGATCCTCACTGACGGCAACGACTTTCTATCCTGAATTATTGACCTTAACTTTCAGATGAACGGTTTAAAATTCCTCGTATTTGACACGTAATTCAGAAACTAGCAGAGTAATCACACTTGACTAGATGGTTGTCTAAGGCCGAACACCTGGTTCCAATTAAGGACGACTTCCAATACCTCAATCTGGACTAAAGCTGCTCTTTGGAAGACATCTAAAACTCCAATGTCGACTTAAAGATTAGAGTGGAATTTTTCCTGCAAACAAAATGAACATTTTTAGAATATTAATATTTGCAAACCCTGTTCCCTGACCACATAACATATATGAGCCGAGCCAGTAATCAAAAGAAAATAAACTGAGGGAAAAGGAATCAAGGCACAAGGGGAACTTGAACTTGGAATTCTTGGGTGTCCAAAAATACAGCAAAATTGTAACTTTACATGTACCTTATTCTAAGAAATATCTAAAAACTCTAAACAAGAGACCGTAGTAGATGCATACAAGTGTGAAATTTTTTGGCACTTCCTTACCTCTTTTTTTTTCATTCTTGGAAATAAAAAAAAAGTTATTGAGGAGATGAGAATAGACCGCTGGTACACTGGTAAGTATCTATATGTAATATGTGTATGATCAGTGAAGAAGGTCACTCAATTTTTGCCAATTTCTTTTTATTACACCACAACAGATCTGTGGAATCCTTGGATCACGACCAACCAAGAGATAATTACACACGTGCGGTGCAATCTCACACACAAGAGTTGAAGTTGAGATTTTTCTCCTAATATTTGATTTTTCCCAAAGTTCATATAAAACACGGGTTTTTGTCATGCTATTTCTATATGGAACTCGGTCCAAATTCAAACTAGAGTTTCCAATATACAAAAGTGATAAAATGGATCTCACTATTTTTCAGTTTTTTCATGTAATTTACCCTTTGTTTTTTTGTGTGATCTTGTTCGTTGAGTCATTTTGAAATAGTTTGATATTTGTAGTTAGTTTGATAGTCAATAAAAGATTTTAAAGGTCAAATTAAGTGAGAAGGGAACTGGAGTAATTTAATTGGGGGGTCATTCTATCTCTCCTATAATTTAAACCCTGTGTTCAACATCAGCATCAGATATTTGGCAAATCCCTGGATTTTTCATCGAGATTCGAAATTCGACTCAGCGGTTATTAACAGTTTTCATCCATATCTGTGAATAAGGAGACGACGGTGACCTTGAACTGAGATTAGGGAGGATTAGGTGCTGATAAACACTGAAAGTCGATTGGAGGCAAGTTTTGACCCCGTTCTTTTGATTCTTCTTACCCCATGCCATACTCCCTACTCCGTACCCTTAAAACTTATTCCAATCCACATCCTTTTGTTACATGTTAATTTAGTAAAACCTTGGCCATTTATGTTTTATAAGTTGTAAGTAATTTGTCCTGCTTGTTTCCAGAATCCTGAAACTGATCGAAGGACGTTGAACTTTCCAAGGAGCCCTTCATCCTCAGAAATTAGTTACTAACCACTTATTAATTCCGGACGGCTTATTCCAGGACCAGAAACTCGTAAAAATGAGTACAAATTCCAATACGCTTGTTCAAGATGAATCTTCTTGTTCAGGTTCCAGTACTCAGTCAGAAGAACAGGAAGCATGCTCACTGTCAGACCTTCCTGACTACCATCGGCCCTCAAACCTCCCTCAACCTCTCCAGCAGTCACAGTCCAATCCAAACCATCACCCTGAATTGAATGAGGAAGAAGACTTGTCTCAAAAACTCTCAAATCATATGACGCTTACAACTCATCATCACAATAATGAATCAAGTCCATCAACATCAACATCTTCCTATGAACATGTGAGATTAGATCTGAGACGACCCCAAGGTCATCCTGACACTACGACATCGACCTCAGAAGGGCATGATGTTGATGGTGGTGATCCGATCAAGGGACAAGATCTTTGTAATGGTTATGCAACGAATGCTCATCAAGTTCAGGTTCAGGAAGGACCCATACGTTTACCCAACCTTGAACCACCTGGAATCGATTATGTTTCATATGAGTCTGAGCTCCAAATGCCAAGTATCATGAAATTGATTCAAAAGGACTTGTCTGAACCCTACTCAATCTATACATACCGGTACTTTATCCATAATTGGCCAAGGCTATGTTTCCTTGCAATGGATGAGAGTCTTGTGGTTGGGGCCATTGTATGCAAACTTGATGTTCACAAACAAAATAGCCGAAGGGGTTATATAGCAATGCTGGCCGTGGATGAAAAATACAGACGAAGAAATATTGGTAGGTAATGGCATGCGACCAGGATCATTATCATATCTGCACTGATCAACACTGATGAAAACATTTAGCGATTGCAATACGAAACAAAATTATTTGAAATTTTGCAGGTTCCAGTCTAGTACTGCAGTCAATTCGAGCAATGGCGGCTGAGGATGCGGATGAAGTGAGTAACCAAATTCATAAAAAATGTTTTGCTAGATATGCTATTAGTTGACCTTTTTGATTTTGACCGCAGAATCTTATGTGTACAATTTTTTCTTACAGATTGTTCTAGAGACAGAAATCACAAACAAATCTGCCCTGAGACTTTATGAAAACCTTGGATTTGTACGAGACAAGCGATTATTTCGATACTATTTGAATGGAGTGGATGCCCTTAGGCTTAAACTCTGGCTAAAGTAACTTAACTGTAAGTTTTAAATTAGCTTTAATAATTTGAATACAATGAAATGAATTTTGGGTTTCATCTCAATCAATAAAAATGCATTTATGGTACTTTCAATTTCAACTTGAACAACAAGGTTTTACAGTAGGATAGGATTCTTTAAAGTGAACTTCCGCAAAGGAATCTCTTTTGCAAGTATTATTATCTCACCTTCTCTTATTAAAGGCAGCCCCCTTTCTAGGAATATTTTTAAAATACTGAGCATTTCTTTTTATAGATTTAACCAAATAAGAGATTTCAGAGTTCTTGGAGGATTTCTCCTCAGGTTCGTCCACTTTGGTTTCTTTCCCGTAACCTTGATCTTTGACATTAGAACTTGATGTAGCCTGTGTAAAATCAAACATGAACGTACAACTGTGAATATTAATTGGATTATGTGATTGGTTAATGGTCTTGTTTTTGTTTGTGCCTTGATCTTTAACCATACCATGTTACGAATCGATTCACCTTCACCAATTGGTTTAAACACTATAATCTGTAGTACGCATTACTTAAATAAGCTTACCTGATCATTAGCTATACGTCTTTTCTGTTTTTCTGAACTGATCGCTTCCATTCCCTTGGTCTTTTTAAAGTTTGGATCTGAAGGGTCTACGTTATATTTGTGTGAGGAGAAAATGGCCGAAAACCTCTCGTCATTCACGTCAACCTGGAAGTCGTCCTCTCCCTTAGAACTCGATTCTATTTGTTTAAATTTCCTCTTCTTCCGTTTACTCTTTTCACTTTTTGATTCTTTATCAACAATTTTCTTGAAATTAAAATGATTTTTCTTGTCCATGTCATCATCCATGAGTAGGAGTTCCAAAGCGGCTGCCTGAAATGTGGTGAAACAAAAGGTGATTTGTTTAATATAGGATCTTCTGATTTGACCTTGACCTTCACGGCTCTTAATTCTTACGATCTATTACTAAATGACAAACTCACATCTTCATCTTTTGATGTTTCTTTTGGTTTTTGTCCCTTGTCCTTACTGGATTTCTTAGAACCCTTGGAGTTTCGTTTTTCCAGTTCCTCCTTGAAAAACGGATCTGACATATCAACATCCACTTCATCATCGCTAAATGGTTTATCTCCATCAACGAAACTGTTATCACTATCGTTCTCGGAAGAGTCGCTATCCGATTGGCTTGAACTGTCGACACCTCCTTTTTTCTTTTCTACCTTTCTAAGTTTACGCTTCTCACGTCTCTTTTCAAGTTGTTGTTCCCAAGGGGTCATTTCGGCTATCGTGGTCTCTTTCAATTTCTTTTTGACAATGTCTTCCGTCTTCTCTTTGAGACCAACCCCCCAAGTGATCTCCAGCCCGACGTCTTTGTCTTTCTTCTTTTTCTCTGCCTCTTCAATAGACTGTAACAAAGCCTGATATTTGGAAACTGTCCCTCCTTTAGTTTTGGATGGATTTTTACCTTCTTGACCTGATTCGTCATCCTCGCCTAGAAATATGTAGCATGCAATTAGAGTTTGCCATCATATTTTCAAGCCTGATCCACTTCAAGTTTATGGATATTCATATGCAAAATAGATATGATGATACAGTTTAAACTATGTAGAGTAGACAGGCAGTTACCAAGATTTTCTGGATTTTCATCTCCTTCAGAATCAGAGGATGAGGCTAAGTATGCCTTTATGTCCTCATCATCAACATTTTCCTTTGGATCATAAATGCGTTGTGTAAGTTCTTTCCTCAATGGGTCAGTTTCATCCCATGTCAAGTCCACCTTTAAGTTAAGGTAATAAAATTGTAAATGTTAACAAAACAATAATTGCAAAATGCTATTCAATTTGTAACAGAACAAACGCGAAGTTATCTTTTGAATCGGCCTTACCTTAACTTGTTGCAAAGCTGTTGTAGTAAAAAATCTTGGACGGTACTTGTCAGCCTGTGGTACCGTATCACACCTATCCTTGAATGTCTGTAATGCAACGATTTGGAATAAAAGAGGACACAATGTTTTTAGTTTGGTATTTTTGTAAACAGATAGAAATGTGAATTTATAATATATTTACTTCATCAAAAGTCATTTCGTCTGGGATATATCTTAAGTCCACTCTAGTTGCACTCGACTCATATTCCATCCCATCGCATTCTCGATAAATTGCTTCTGCAGTCGCCACGCTATCAAATTCCAAAACTGCATAGTAATACCTGGGAGCAAATCAAGACAAGGTTACAAAGTTCGGAGTAAACACTTTTTAAATTTCTTTAGATTGAGATTGAAGGTTTTGAAATCGTTCATTCTTTCTTAACTGTACCTTAGCCGATTTAATTGGTATTCTCGTAACTTCTCCATGTGGTATCCGCCACCTTCTTCTCCCTCGTCATCATCACCTTCCTCTTCATCGCTTTCTAGTTTGACAGTACCCTCAGGAGCTCTCAACTCCTTCGGACCATGAAGTTCTTCTTCGGCTAGTCTTTCTTTGCCAAACTCAGACGGAAAAATCTGAAAGCAATTTAAGAAATTAAACAAGGAATAGAACAGTGCGAGTTGAACCGCTTAGAAAATTGATCCGAGCACCGCTACAATGTAAAACGTACCGTTATGCATTTCAGAGCTCCTCCTGTTGGTAGGAATGAATGAAACAGTACCATAAGGTCAGTTGCTTTGACTCGGTCCCAATCCATATTGCAAAGAGCTAAACGGGAAGTGGATTCTTCAGTTGTATCTGCATTTTTGTCGAGTTCTCCCCATGCTGTGAACGAAATACACAAATATAATAGCAATCATAACTCAAAGTCACCAAATTCATGTCTAAATTATTAAACTTACAATGAGTAAGGTTCTCAACTTCATCTTCTTCTGAAGAACTAGAATTTCCAGAATCAGATTCTTCATCGGAAATGAAGTCTTTCTCTCCTCTTGCATAGTCAACTTCCATGTCCCGAATTTTCTTTTTGTCCTTTATACCAATTTTAACTTTCTGCTCTTTTTTCGGTTTTGATTTTATCTCAGCCTCCGTAATATCTCCTTCAATGTGTTCCTCCGTTTCCGCATCTGCTTCATCTTCACTTTCTTGGCCAGTACTTCTAGATGTTTCATCTCCATCTTTCTTTTTCTCATGATCATCATTATCACCTACAATTGAAGCATCATCCTCTTTAGTTACATCACCTTCCTCCTTTGGTTTCTCAGTGTCGTCCCAATCGGTCAAGTGATAGTACTTTCGTAAGTTTTCATTTGTGGTCGTTTTGATTGGTCGTCCTCGCTTATCCACTTTGTACTTGAGCTTAAAACTTTCATCCTATGGAAACCATTAACACTTGATTAGACTTAAACGTTAAACCACAACAAACCTCAGCTGAACTTCAATGGTCAATTAAAAGATACGAGATTGTATCGTTTATTTTAGCATAGATTGATTTTAATCTCTCTAAGATCAAAATTTCTCAAAATTTACGCATTTAAAAATTAGAACACAAAATTAAATATGTCAATATAATATAGTTCTTACATTGAACATTGATCTGAACCTCTTATCAATCTCAACCCTCCTCTCCCTCTTTGGCACTTTTCGAAATAGTGGATTTTGTCTCAGGTTCTTGAATCGTTCATCTGTAAGTTCAATCCCTGATGATGATGGGACTCTCGGCTTTCTTTTAGATGATTTCTCCATGTCTCCCGTGAATGATCCACGAAACTGGTCTTGAATTCAGATACACAAGCTGATGCTGTTTCTGATCTTAAGGACTCCTCTTTCTTCTTGTGCCCTGGACCCTGTCTCGTGTAGGAGTCAAGAATCTGAAATTTGAAAATCAAATTGGAATCAAACCATTTAGGAATTTCTCAAAAATTAAAACATGGAACTCCATTATTAATGTCCAAGCCAGCTCCAGCTAAAAACCAGAACGAGTATCGGAGCCTGGCTGGACCAAACCAAATAACGTCAAATGGCTCCGAAAAAGTTTAGCTTAAAAATCCCAACAAGAAACTCGTAAGTTCTGATTTAATAAATAATTAATTTGCAAATAATAAGTTTACTTTAAATTATGCCGCAACGCTGGAAGTTGTAAGCGATGATTCGTGTGTACAAATGCTAATGTACTTCGACGCCATACGTTCATATTCATTTATTTATGAGCCTACGATCTACTACGACTAATAAAGCGTAATCTCACCAGCACGTACGTGTGATTCAACTAAAACTAATGAAACGCGGATTGATTATTATCTTAACAATAAATTGCAATGCTGCGTTTTAACTAGCGTAATTAATAATTATAACTCCAATTAAATTAAACCATACATGATATAAATTAGTTTACATAATCATCCGCCTCCGCGTAGTTTGTTTCAAAAATCTACATAGAATTACTAATACTATAATTAATTATACTCTCAAACTTACCTTTTAATTTCGTTTGCTACTTTTCCCGTTAGCAGTTAAAGGTAAATTCAGTGCGGATCCTAATAATAATTTCAAAATTTCCAATTAATAATAATTATTGTTTTTCAAAAACATCAAAATTTTACAAAATTTCTGGAAAATTGGAAATCGTCTACACGTGCGAGCGTGAGGAAAAGTGAATGAGGAGAGATTTCTTAAATTCCCCGGTTTGGTCTCTCCCTTTGCTCAATAATGCAATGCAATAAAATGAATTTGATCTGATCTGATCTGAATGAAATTCCTTTAATAAATCAAGAAGAAAAAAAATTGAAAAAGGTAAATAAACAACAAAAAGTCAGTTTTTTATGTTTTTGAAAGCGCAAAAAAGTGCAATAAAAGTTGATTTTTACTCGTCGTTAAAAACCGTGTGTGTGAATTGGGCGTGGGTCTCAAAAAGCGTAAATAAAATCGTAAATTGTAACGTTTTAACGTTATATAAGTTATGTATGTGTGAACTTATTTTCTTAAATGACCTTGACCCAAATATATGCTCCAAATTTCAAGAAAATCGCATTGAATTCTAACCTTTAATCTTAAAATAGTTTTTGATTAATTTTTTTTGATATTCTTTGTTCATTCTTATATATAGACAACCACCCAGTAACAATATGGGGAATCAAGGGATTCGACAACATATTGAGACCTCTGGAAAAACTGGAGTTTTTCATCTATCAAAGGCCAAGTTGCAACATGTAAGTAAGCATTTTATGGATCTTATGGTCACGGTTTACGCCCATGCTCATGCTCATTTGTCCTTGTTAAGATTTTTCTAATAATAAAATATATTTTGCTTAATTATAAAGTTTCCACCAGAACTTGCCTCCCTGGTCCAAGTCCTAAGGAGTATTGACTTATCGGATAATAAAATTGCTGGATTTCCGGATAATATAGGAACTTATCGAAATTTAAAACTACTGAATTTAAGTCATAACTTGATAGGTAATTACAAATATAATACAGAGTTCTGTGTGTGTCTTTATCCAGAAATCTTAATCAATTAAGTTGTTATTCATCACTTTTTATGTTTTATTCTAGAGGGAATTCCAGAATCTTTGGGAACACTGGAAAAGTTGGAAACGCTTGTCCTTTCCTCGAATCACATCCGAACCATTCCTATGAAGTCATTTCAAAAGCTTCAAAAATTAAGAGAAGTTAATTTAAGGTACTTTAAAATTGCAAGTTTTTTATGAGGGTGTCTTGTCTTGTTTAAGTATTCCAACTTAGAACTTAACCTAATCGTAATCGTTAACTCATTTTGTCTTCCGTCAAACAGCGATAATGAATTGACGGTATTTCCAAAAGTATTCTGTGGTCTGATGTCCCTTAATGTTCTTGATTTAACAAATAATAAAATTACTGAGATCCCAAATGGCGTTGGATCCCTTCAGGTCGCCGAGCTCATAATGAATCAGAATAAGGTATGACCATGACCTCGAATGATCCAGTGATGTAGTTTTTATGATATTATTATCTACAAAATTAACCAAAAGTAAATGAGATAATTTATGGAATAACAATTTTACATCCTAGCTCAAAACGATATCTAAAGATTTGGCAAGCTGTCCAAATTTGAAAACTCTTCGGGTTCAAAACAACTCCTTGACTTTAGCAGGATTTCCACTGTCAATTTTGTCGGACTCACCAGTCTCCCTTCTTGCCGTTGAAGGGAATTCCTTTGACATGAAACAATTTACCGAACTGGAACCTTATGAAAAGGTTGAACTTTTAAACTTAACAGTTTTCCAGTCGAATTGAAAGGCTTGTTTCATGAAAATATTCCTCTTTTTTATGAAAGTATGAAGCTGTAACTAAAATAATTAAATATGTTCATTTTCTTTTCCAGTATATGGAGAGGTACACTGCGACCAAAAAGAAGCTTATGTGAACAAAGGGATTTCTGGGCTTCATTGTGAACAAATTGACCGGAGTAATTCATGCATTTACGGATAAGATCAGGAACAACATGTGGCAATGACCATTTTTACAAATTTTTAAAATAAACTACAAATTACTAGGACTTATTTAAAATTAGCTTTGCTGAATTAATTATTATATCAGTCTTAACCTTGGCAAATTATTAAGTGACCACGTTAAGAACAGAATCTGATTTTGCTAAAACTCATTCTAAAACTTGTTTAATCCATAATATTTAGAAGCTTAAATTGTTGAGTGAGTGTAAAGTGATTTAAAAATTGCAAATCTATAGGGTTAGCCTGTCATTAGATGGCTTTCCCTTTAATTACTAGTCAACTGATTCTAACTATTCCAATGCATAATATTAAAAGTAAACCAAAATGATTATTTGTGTGTCCTTGTACTGTTTTATTCATTGAAACGGAGATAATGGTAGTATGTTATAAAATATGAATAGTATAGGCAGTTCACCTACATATTCAATGTATTCAAGCATAACCTAAACAGTTATTTTAAATTAAAACGGGTAAATGAAAATTTAGCCTTTTGGGTATATTTTTGAGTCAGAAATGCAACTAAAAGCCTTCTTATACTACATTTTAGGGGATTTTACAATTAAAAAATGAGGCTACTAAATAAGGCGGACGATTGTGTGGTTTTCAGACTATCATTATATCAGTAGCTCTAATTTCAAGGTCACACGCGGTCTACATTAATTTAAGTTTCAAGCAAAGTCAAAAAAGTTATCATCAGACAGGTGAGACAGGTAAGTCGGCTGTGATTTAATGGGATGCAATTACAGGAAATAATTTGGAACAGGGCTCGTTTACACGACTATCGCCTTCATTATGAAAATTGGAAAGATGAAAACAAAGGTTTTTACAAAAAATTGGTTCTAATACTAGGTTGATCTCGGATTGACGATGGGGTAAAGTGAACCACGGCAAATACTTTATTTTTTATTTATCCAGCTTTTCGATGGTTTATAGCTTATAGAGTGTCAAGTCTATGTATAATAATTCTTGATATTATATAGGTCATTTCTATTTTTGTTCAAGTAACTGACAAAATGATCCAATATCAAAGAAAACTAAAGAAAAATGTATTTTCAGATTAAACTTTTCGATTCCAAACTTTTACATTCAACTAAAATTATCTTAAAAAACTTGTTAATCTATACATAACATACCATATTAATAAATCTCTTAAAAAATTAACCTTTAAAAAATCAATTTTTTCTTCTCAAGGTGAACAAAGAGCACGAACGAGATGAGTTGTGAATTATTATGACGAAACGACGATTGATGATGAAAATGAAAGGGAGAGAAAGACCAGCAGGCGGGGAGAGAGAGAGGTTCGGATTCTAAAAATACACATTTTGTCTGTCGAACTCGAACTGGAACGAGTTAAAACTGGAGAAAACTCATGAATTTTTATGAAACTTGACTTGACTGGACTAAACTAAATGAGGATGACAATGCATACCTAAAATGTAAAAAAAGTGTGTTTTTTTTTGTCCAGGAAGAAACTATGTAGAGGTTCGAAGAAAGACAGACCAAGCCAGGCCAGGCACCAGGTGATTGTGATTGATAGACACTAGAACTAAATAGAAGACGATGACG
>JAQIYE010000585.1:0-11699 GCA_034699765.1 Xenyllodes armatus
AAAAGTATATAAAAGTTTTAGAAATGACTCAGAATGAATTTGTGGTTCTTAAGTTCGTTTGAGTCAGTTGTTTAGTTGAACAAGGGACTTTGGAATCGTGAAATCTTACTTCCTTCATTAAGTGAAGAGTTGTATTGTTAGAAAATAACGGGAAAATATAATTTACTATGACACATTTAATAATTTAGTAGATTATTGATAGAAAGATTTGCGATCAAGATTTAATAAAACATCCCATAATTAAGATCTTTCTATTTTCTCCGTGATCGCATCTTAAAGTTTCATCAATGGGTTATCCTTTGGTATCAAAAGCTGATACGCGCAACAATATTTGGGGCTAGCTTAGAAGATATCCTGAACGCAACAATGATTATTTTAATCAGATTACGTAAAGGTAAATTGTTAGGGCTCTCAAAAGATTTCATAAGATCACTTTATCTAGTATAACTGTTAATACTTTGTCAGGCTCTAGCTCTTCATTCATGTGCTTAAATCCCAATTACTTTATTCTCTCATTAAAATCGAAGTTGTTTATTTTCTAAAAATGAGAAAAAACATTTGAAGAAACGTATGCAGGGCAGATTCGTAGGGTTTTTGTATGACATTTGGAAGATGAAAAAAAAAACCTCAAGGATGATTCTTCTGGGAAGAAAGCAACAGGCCTTTCTCAATCCTCATCTGGCTTTTTGGTTCCCTTATTGTTCCTCATCCTCCATCCTGAGCTTAAGGAAGATTAGCTAGTTGTGCAGAATCAAGGGGTTTTGTTTTTTTTAAGGTCAACCTTCTGGTGAGCCTCCTCCTCAGTTCAATCCCCCCAAAAGAAGGATCTTTTACACATTTTCCTAATTCTAACTAACTACTACAATTTTTTTGAAGGCAAATGTGTGGGTGCTTGCTTGCTCCCTTTTCCCTTGATGTTGATGTCAGATGTTGTTAAGCTGCTTTTAAGGGAAAACTAAAAGCTTTAGGAATCGGAAATGAGAAGGATCTCTCTCGTCTGTTATGTACTTCCATTTTATTTAGTTCTTTTTGTAGATTAGAGATAACCGGTCATTTAGAGCAGCTGCCACGCGAGAAGAGAGAGAGAAGGGTACAGGGCAAATTCAGAGTTTTTCAGTTGTTGAATGTATGTATTAGACCAGACCCGAATCGGAAGGTATCCTCTGTATACCGTTTGTATTAGAAGATCCTTGGACGGAAGGGGCACGTGCCATGCTGAACAACAAGATGTAGTATGTATGGTAGCATGGATGATGATGATGGTATGGTCGAGAGAGATCGAGGGCACCGAAGGAATGAATGAGAGGGTCCACACCTGGTCTCGTGCCAACTGTCCTTTTTTTCTAAAGGGAAATAGAGGGGACCCTTTTTTTTGTTGTTGTCTTTGAGGCAACAGGAGCCATCAGGGTTCAAGCTGCCTTTCTCGTTCATTTTACATTATTACGAGAAAGAAGGACTTTAGAGCAGAGCAGAAGAGGCACGCTTATCCTATCTTTCTGGTCTGTTTTGGATCTCGAGGCTGCTGGGAGTTTCCCCAACTGTTCTTGGTTTCAATTTAATACACAAGGAACAAATGAAACTTGTGAAATAGACTTCGTTCAAAATACTTCGAAAATCATAATTTTCTTTTAGTTTTTTCAAAAAAAATTGATGGTCATTTCATGAAAAAGATTCCTTGTACGACAAATTTAAGACTTCAATTTTCTTTGATGAGGTGAGGGTGGTCAGAAATAAGGTGCTTTGAAATTGCAATTATAAAAACTTAATTTAATTCGTATATTTTAACATTATAATGATTTTATGTGTGAAAGTACATATGCCAAGCTTCCTTTAGATTATTTAAGTTCGTTGATAAAATTATGAACACTAAACCATATTAAGGACGGCTAAAAGTATGGGGTGCTTAGACTTTGGGGGATATGAAACATTTGAATATGTTGTAATTTTGTATAATTTCTACAACCTTAAACCAAGCCCTTAAATCCTGTATGTAACTAATGAAGAAATCATTTAGTCTGATCAAGAGAACTTCTGTGATCTTTGGAGGTCAGAAGGTATAACAGAAATTAGGCTTGTTTCATCCTTCAACATGCAGTGAGTAGAATGAGATCGTATTCACATCCTGACCTCATGCCCACGTTGATATTTACCGTTAACTGTCATTGGGAGCCTAACTGAGGGGTTGCGTTATGTCGCAATTAATATTTAAATACTTTTAGAGATCTTTGAATATTTGGAGTTCTTTTCGCATTCCTCTTTCTCTTTTCAGAAATTCAGAGTCCTTCGACCCATTCGAGGTAAAATGGTTAGGTCAGGGTTAGGACTACTATCTTTCAAGCAACAGCAACTGCCACGAACCATGTCTGCATAACCGTGACCTTAGCTTTACCATTAGCGCCATAGGTTAGACGCCACGCCGAGGACCTATTCAAATTTTACTTCTTTATCAGGGCTTGCCTTTAATCTTAGAAATATCAGGGGGCCAATCGGTTCTCGTCTTAAAAAGCCAAACGGACAGACATATAATTGCATAATGGTTTCCAAGCTCGCCCCATAATAAACTGGTGTCAAAACCAAATTCAACAAAATTGCGAAAGTTGTAAAGGCCAAGCTTTGTTAAATTTGTCAATTGTCAGTATAAAAATTTTTCACCTTCTCCAATTTTTTAAAGTTTGGGTTTTCTCATTGATTCAAAAGTCCCACTCTATTTACCGAGAACATTTAAAATGTTAATTTAAAATGAAATTTTGGACTTTCCATAAAATTTTGAATTTTTCATAAATGTTTGAGTTTTTTGTGACATCCTAAATTTTTCAGAAAAGTTTGAATTTCTCGTGAAATTTTGAATTTTTCATAAAATTTGAATTTTTCATAAAATATTGAATGTTTTCATAAAAATTTGGATTTTTCATAAAATATTGAATTTTTCATAAAATTTTGAATTTGTCATAAAATTTTACATTTTTCATAAAATTTTGAATTTTTCATATAATTTTGAATTAGTCATAAAATATTGAATTTGTCATAAAATTTTGAATTAAAGTTTGAATTTTTCATAAAATTTCGAAAATTTAAACTAATTTTCCTTTTCCAAAATCTCCTATTCACAAGGTTTCCAAATGTGTATATGTTATAGGGTATCATATGAGTGATGGTGAAAAGTTAAAAATTTCTAACTCCCATCTTCCCATTACTTAACATAGGAGTGGAATTTTTATCCTAAAAAGTGTGGTCAAAGGTCATGTACAATTCTCATTTTCGAACTTGACCTTTTGATATGAAAAACTTATCTTTAAAATCTCACATTGAAATAGTTTTTGAGTTATCGAGTTCTCAGACAGACGGACGGATTTGTATTCTCTCCATGCCAAATACATTGAAGGTCCGTGTAGGTGTCTCATTGTTATAAAATTGCTTCAATGCTTTCGCAATTTAATAAGACCAACACATGGAAGCATTTCTTCCTTTTTTGAGTAAAGGCATCCATCCATCCAGTCCTCTCCTATTCATTTTTGTTAAAGAGGTTTCAGTCAGAAGAAGCAGTTGTTTCAGGGGATTCATTCCACCACTGGGCATTTGAAGCACAAAGTGGGTTTTCGGTTTTTAGTAGCATTCTGTGGATTGAAGGGATGAAAAGGGGAATGTTTTTAAGAGAGGGACAGCTGGTTTTTGGGCTCCTCTGGTCCCGGACTCTGGATCTATCCACACTCCTAAATCCTAAACCTAAACAATAGAACCAAAACACAAGAGACGCCCAGAGGAACAACGGTCCTTCAGTCCTCTCTCAGACGCTGATGAGGATACAAGTCCCGAAAAATTACCCTTCATAAAGTGAATTGATCCTTGATCCCAACCCAAATCTACTCAGCTTCTCCTCTTCTTCCCTCTGAGACAAGGGAAATTGGAAATTACGAAATAGTGTGAACTACAAAATTCATTCAAAGTAATTTTTTTAAATTTCCAAAATGTGGACAGAAAAAACTTCAGTGAGACTTGGAGGAACTTGTTCCTCACCCAAATATTCATCACCGAAAAAGAGTCCCATGACCTCTTCAAGTCCTTGTGAGTTTGAACTTCGAACTCTTGGTGGACCTCAACAAGGAATTTTCATCCGTGGTGCTTGGCCAATGAGTTCTTCCTTAACCCATGAGAGGGAATTATCCTTGACCCGTGGACCAAGTCTCCGACTTCATGGTCCAAACAATAATAATAATATTAATCTAAATTCTGGACCCAAGGCCTTCCGACAAAATGGTCATCATCCAAGTGGTCCCCTGTACCATCCTGTGCAACAGGATGTGTCATCCTCCATCCATCCACCACCACGAACCCCATCCCCACCAGCCATAGCCTCAACCTCAAATGGTCCATGTGTTCGACTCCGTCCAGTCTCTAAAGCCCTTGGCGGAGGTGACTCCACTGACCGAGAATTTGAGTGTCATATCAATGGATTTTATTCAATTGACGGAACTGGTGAGCCAGTTGGACCCTCTCGTGCTTGTTTGACTAAGGGCACTGGCCCTACATCAGTATTATCTACTCCAGCTTGTGTACCTTGGCTTCGTCGACTTAAAGTTATGAAAAAACTTCAACGGAGGATCGGTTTTGGTGAGTCCCCTGGAATTTTTACTCCTGTGGATTAAGTTTTTTTAAAGTCATTTTTCGAATAGTCTGGGATGATGAGAAAATTTTAAAGGAAGGAAGTTGATACAGAGTACAGAGGTTAAACCCTCTGGAATCCTCTCCAGGGTTTTATCCTTTATAATCCTCTCCTCATTCATATATTTAAGTTATTGATCCGGTAGACTCTCTCCATCCATCCATCAATACTATTTCATTCCCGGTTTGAAGGTTATGATAGCTGCTGCTTTATTTTTGGTAAAAAATAAAATTTTGAGAACAGAACGGAAGTTCAAAACTAATCTTAAGGAGGACTGAGGGGTCTTTTTACGGATGTTCTTTTTTTTTTACTTATATGTTAGCTGTGCTGTGAGTCATTTGGTAGATTTCCTTCCATTGAGAAGAAGGCAGAAGGGTTCCTTGGAGGAGGGGATTGCATAAGGTAGGGGTTGGAATGGAGAGGAAGTTCAGTTGAATTCAGTTCCTGAGATTGTTGAGGATTCTTCTCAGGGTAGGTTGGTAGGGTCTAGGGTCATGACAGGGAGTTCACCATTCGGTTTTTAACTTTATGAACATCAGCCAGCTCCAAGGCTATGATGATGATTGAATTGATGGAATGACATAAGGGGTAGACGTAGACCCATGGATTCAGTTTATGTACTAGTAAGTTCAAGGCTGGATCGTCCCTCTCCATGCATTCTGGGGTCAAAGCGGAGTCCTAGCCTCGAAGGTCACAAGTTTGTAGATTGAGGAGATTTGGGGATTTCCAAAAACGCTTGTTAAAAAGTACAAGTTTTATGAAATTCGACGTTTAGTCTACCCTTAACTCAACTTTGAGAGTTATGATTATATGATTTTAATATGATTTTAACAAAAGAGATTACAGGATATCATTAGCAATGGTTGCAGACAAAATGGCGACAATGTAAGGCGTGTTTGAATACTTACTTGAGTTTAATGTAAAATAATGCCCTCAAAAATAATTCAATTTCGAAATGATTTGAAAAGCTGAAAATCCACTCTAAGCCTGCTTTAAGGTGAAACCGCTAAAGTGGTACAAGATTTTGGAAATCTTGGAATAGTTTTAAGTATGATTAAAAGAATCTCTTAATCTGATGAGCAAAGCAATTAATTTATGGCTCTCGCATGATATCATATCCAATATCATACAAGAGTTGGGGTACTCAATGTAACAATACCTTCTTACATTGTCAAGGCCTGTAAAGATCAAAGTTAGAATTCAACCGAAGACAAATGTGGTTTAACGTTTCTTCATTAAGTACTTGAGGTCAAGGAAAGATTACTTGATGTGTAAATTTGTGGTTTATGAAATAACTGAACCCCATTTATTTTAAGCCTTTGTCTTAACGTTTCATTCCAATATTTCCGTTACTCAACTCAACGGAAGTTTCACATTTTCCAATCTCATATTCTTTCATTTTGGGTTTCCAGATAGGATCCACGGGTTAAGATTTTCATATTTCATATAGAAAACCCGCATGGAATGGAATACTCGGTTGTTCTAGATGCCTGTTCTTGTATAAAACCAGGTTCTTCTGAGGTTCCCTTAAAGCCAGAGCCTCCTGGAAGTGGTTTCCTTCTGCCTCTCTGCTGACCCGATCCGGCTGTTCCTTCCTTTTTCAGGATGCCCGGGTTTACCACCCTACTCCATGTCCTGTGTTTAGTTTAGGGAGAGCCTGTTAGTTTTTTTAAAAAAAGGGAACCCAGTGTGGTTGATATCCGGTCTAAACTAAAGCTAAAGGAGAGACTTTAAGCTGTGAAAATCAGTGGGCAAAGCCAGTTTTTCTTCTTGCTTCCCTCTTGATATTTCCCTTCATCGTTTACTCACTCCATTGCAATGCAATTCAATCCAAAAGGAAGAAGAAGGTTCTTCTTCTTTTTTTCATATTTTGGAGGATGAAGGAGAGCACGGATTGCTTCCGTCGAGAATTTTTATTATTTTTATTTTTATTATGATCATGATTATTTTACCTTCTACAACTAACAAAAATTGTACAGACAGGAAAAGGAAGTAAGTAAGAGGACTCCCAAAGTACACATACAAAATACAACTTATCCTCATGTGAAGAAAGGGCTTTTTCTCTCAATATTTGAACATTGAACTTGGATAAAATTCAGCTTCCTTTCATGACTTATACATTTATATTTGTATACATGCATTTCTTTGATGGGGTAGGCTGGAGCTTCATCAAATGTTTGTTTTAATGGGATTCATTCTCACATTATTGAGGAGGAGGAGGAGAGAACCTATTGTCATTCATGGAATTGATGGAGTTGTCAATCTCCTGTAAGATTTTATGGATCATCAGACTTTTGAAAGACTTGTAGGAAAAGAAATTCAATCACAGCAGTGGTCCGGAACTAGAAAAAGTCAAAAAGAAAAGGGAATTGAGGATTTTGTTTTTGTGAGAGGTTTAGGTTCAGGAGGTCCGGGGGAAAAAATTATTATGGGTCCTAAGTCCTAAGAAATGGCAGGAGTTATGGAAATCAATTGTTTCTCTCAAACAATTAAAGTTGAGTTAAGGATGGGTCCTTCTTTCCTTCCTTTAGAATTTAGATTTAAGAAGGTATGACAGTTTTATGGTCTCCGGTTCTTCTCACTACTGTGACCTCACCGGGGGTGGTCAAGTCCAGTCCAGTCCCAGAGGTCTCCTACTGTGTGGGGTGTTCCTTGGGTCATTAATGTTGTTGATGAGAGCTTAAATTTTAGAGTTTTAAAGGGACGACACTTTAGTATCTGTTAAAATGAAATTTCGTGGATTCCTTAGAAAAATTCAAAAAAAGGTGAGAAGCAATTATTAAGGGATTTTTTTCAGTTCGGGTATCCCTCTTCCTTCACACTCTTCTGAACATGCAGTTTTAGAGCCTGAGCTTTCAAATTTTCTATTGTTTGACCTGTTAGATTTTTTTTGACTAGACGTCTTTGTTCTTTGTATATTTTTCTTTTTCCTTTATTGAAGGTAGGATTTTATGAAAGTCCCCTCATCGTCTTAAGTGACTTTTAAGTCAGTCACTATGTATTTAATTTACCGTGTCACTTAACTTTGGCTCTATCCTCTTCCTCCCAGGTCTAATTTAATGATTCTTCTTCTGGAGGGGTTAGTCTTGGATGGAATTCTTTTGTATTATGCATGAATTAGTAGTAGATTGAATATTATTGTAAAGGATTAAACTGGAAGGCATCACGATAAGGGAGCCTTTTAGAATTAACAAAATTCCTACATCTTTTTTTCTTGTTTTGTCATCATTCAAACCTCACGACATGATGTATAAGACCTCACGCTAAACTTTTTTTTATAAAAACATTTTCTTGAATAATGCCTCACATCACATCTTCTTCCTTTCCTTAAATTAGATTCTTCATTCTTGGTTAATATATTATTATTATTATTATAATTGTACCCTAGCCCCATCAGATTAGAAGATCTGTTGAGTTGAGACTGTAGAAATAGAAGATTCAAGATTCCTTTATAGCATCATGTTGATTATTTTTATTTGATCTCTCCTCTCTGTGTTCCCTGACTTGGTATAAGCCTAGAGAGATCCTTCTTTTTATATATTTTCAGATCTTTTTAACTTTTTACATTAATTAAAGTACCTTTTGTGGATTAGTTATATAATGAGGAGGAGGATGGAGGATTGTACTATTATTGGTGAGGAAGTGCACTGGACCTTAGAATGAAAAAAAAAAGTACTTAAAGTTTTTAAGTTTTTTGAAGAAAGAAGTAAGGGGGAAAATAGTAGTTGGGTCTTTCCTTTCCTTCATTCAGCCAACCTTAAACTTTTTACCTCAAGTCTCTTTCCTCATCATTGCCCATCCACGAAAGAACAAGAAGAATCTAAAAACTCACCTTTTGATAAGAAAGATGGGGAGAAAAAATAATAATAAATAAAAACAAGGGCTTCCTCCATATCCAAAAAAAGTGAATCCGGAGAATTGAGCCTCTGAAGTAGAAGTAGACTCATTCTTTTAAGCCCATTCATCTTTTTCTTTCTTCTTTTCTGGTCTTACTTCTCCACTCATGATGATAATGATGATTATTATTATGATATTTTTCCCTTAAAAAATAATAATAAAGTTTTTGGTACTTTTTTAAATATCTAAACTGAAGATCTGGACTTTAAAAAAACTCCCATCATGAATGATATGATAGATAGAGGAGTTCCTTTAAACTTTCTTATTCAAGGATTCATCATTTAAGAATTTTTCATTTCGGGGGATCAATTTTTACAATCTTCCTTTTGGGTTTTATATGGAGGAAACCGGGTTTTGCTGTAACCGAGTTCTGGATTTTTTGGGGGTCTTTTAAGTTTATTAGCTTTTAACTAGGTTCAACTCAACCCCTAAAGTCCTTCTGTTTCTTCTCTCATTTACCTTCTTAGCTCGACTAAGGACTAAGGACCCCTCAGGTCAGGTCGAAACAATGACAAAAACAACAATAACAATGTCCTTTAGGCTAGGATTATTATTTATTATTATTAAATTCTCCTCCTTTCATTGTTGTCCTCAACTTTTTTCCATCATCCTTCCTTGATTTTCATTCTTGAGACTCTCTTATTAACTTGGCATGCCTGGCTAACTAAACTAAAGGGTTAGATTTACAAACAATTCAAGATTATAATAATAATAATAAATGTGTAGACATAAAAAAGGGGTTTTATGAAATGGGTAAAGTTAAAGTCTGAGTGTCCCCAGAGAGAGAGAGCCGTATCTAATATAAGAAAACCAAGGGTTTCTCCGTCACCGGATCTACAGACAATTCAGAAAAAAAATTTAACTACAAGTTAAGAAGTTTGGATTATTATTATGATGAGGAGAGGAGGTTTAAAAAGAAAAGAAAGAATCAGCAAAACTTAAGTAAGTTTAAAAGTTTTAAGGAGTGAGTGATTTGGATAGCAGTAGTAGTGAGCCCTTCAAAACTCATTCATGAGTTACATAACAATAATGAGATGAGAGAATGGGAGAGAGAGAGACCGGATGCCAGAGCATTTATGTGTTTCGCTCCTTCAACTTTACCACCACCATCAAAGAAAATCCATGTAATCTTTGACCACAAACTTTTTTGTCTTTTTGAAATGTTAGTAACTAGTAAGTCGAGCATGGTAGTTTGGTTGTGTAGTAGTAAAAGGACTTTAAGTTAGTTGCGTTGAAGCTTAAGTTAGATGACTTACTGATCTGTGATCTAAGAGAGGGTTGTTTCTTTGGATGGATTCAGAAGCTTTGTGGGATTTAGTGGTTTTTTAAATTTTTAGATCATCTCTCACTCATTCAAAAAAAGTTTAACCCAGCAGCCAAAGACTTTGGGAATCAAATCATTTTTTTTGAGAGAGAAATCCTTTTGTTTCTACTCAAAAAGAGTCAGGGAGATCCATAAAAGTAATAAAACCATGACAAATGGTAATCCCTTTTTTCTCAAATTTTTGCCGATTATCATCTATCTGTCTTCTGTAGGATCATGATGATGATGGGAGCCCTTTAAATAAAAAAAAATTATTATGATTTATCCGAATAGAACGGGAACTACAACTACATGTATGATCTTTTTAGATGCATCCCTTCATCATCCCACACACACAAGAGCAACAGAACCTATTTCGGGATCAAGTGGTGGTTTGAATGGATTCTGATGTGGAAATGCACCTTTGAGGGTTGGGAATGGGTACATCTGTTCATAATCCATTTAAACATCATCCCCATTCTTCCCAAATTTTCTCATCTTGTGTTCAAACTCTAAAGCTGAAAATGAGAGACTTTTTGAGAGAAACACATGTTGGGTTTGGCTAGAAATTTTTCGTACGTGCGGTCCGATCCAGTTGTTGTTGTTCATCTTGTGGCTTACAACAGATACCAAGATTGATCTTTCTCGGGCTCTACTTGTAACTCTTTAAAAATCTGCGATTTGGGTTTAGGGCTGAGGGGGATGATACTCTTTTTGAACCGGGTGATCTGTCTAATGAAAATGAATTTAAGCTACTATCTGATTAAGGATCTCTTCTCATCCTTTTGGTTCACTAATTTTAATTCGGTTTCTTTATTAGTAAATTGGTAAAAGAGTGAATGGGCAAAGAGGACTGAAGATTTTAATCGTGTCAAGATAATCTCTACCGCACGCTTCCTGTGCCCAATTAATTAATCCTTATTGTTACTAGAGGTCGAGAAAATTGGCACTCAATTAATTGTTCAACCAGAATTTAATGAAATCGATGAGTATAAAAATTGATACTTGATTTAGTATAGCTATAATAATTGGTTTTGGTTATGAGAAAAAATGTGGAAATGATGTATGTTTTCGACCATGAAGACATATGAGAAGACATGAGGACTCTGGAGCCTGGATAACTTTCTTATTTGTGTTGTGTTAAATAGGAGTAGCCTGTGATGCCTGGTAATTGCTTTTCTTCTTTGAACAAATATTTTAAATGGTTTAATAAATCATAAGTTCAAACAAATTGTTTACAAGAGCTTGTCCTGTATAAACGTTCCATTACTATAAATGGTCAGTTAGATGCTCAGGGACATCAAATCCAACAGATGACCTTATGCTCCATTCTATTTCGTTGGATTTGCATCTATGGAATTTCAAGGACTCCTGATCCTGAAGTATTCTGTGATTGTCAATCCCTGTTTAATTGGACTACAAGCTTGAATTTTGTTGTGTAAATGTTTATAGAATTAACGCTGATAGCCCTAACATCATAAATTACGGATTAATTTTACCAGACTTCACTGAATTTATTTTATTACACAACACGAAAGTTAAAAATTAGTCAATGATTACGAGTTCATTTCATTTGGAAAGTATGATCTAATTTTACAAGACTTACAAATACTAATGATTATTTCTATATTTTTAAAGTGTATTCTAATATCTGACTTTTTTTATGCAGCGTCCCGGCAGGAGGGAATTTCTCCAAACAACCTTCCTCCCCTCCTCTTCCATTCAGTTCATGGGGACAACATCCAACTGTTGAATGGAGACTCAATTGCTGCCAGAACCAATAGTTTTTGCAAGTCGATCGCTTTTTCCAACCGTCCAGTCAAGATAAATGAGAAGGTA
>JAQIYE010000586.1:0-11686 GCA_034699765.1 Xenyllodes armatus
GACAAGTTACGGTAAAATGTAAAATGAGGGGATGAGAAGAACAATAGTATGATCATGATCTTATGTGAAAACCCATTCTATCATCCTCAATTTGATGGTTGGTCCATTGTTGAGGCTCACACAAAAAATGATCAATGATCATAATATCATGAGAGACCAAAACCAAAACAATTGTTTATATGAAGAAAACACATGATTCGCTTCTATTCTAACACACTTCCCCTCATGTCTTATTGTAGATTTTTGACAATAATTATAATTTTTGGCTTACCATTAGTAGCTGCAGTCCTATAAGTCCCTCCAGTTAGGATACTCAGGGAGGCTGACTCTGAGAAATCAACATCAAGAACACTCCCATCATCACCCCTCTCAGACTCAGAGTCAAGGATGGCAAGTTGGGAGATCTCATCCAATTCATCATCACCAATATCCTCATCCTTCTGAACTTGACTTTGATGATTTCTATTGTTGTTTGAGTTCTGCTTCTGGTCAGGATCAGGGAGATCATCATCCACAATGAGTCTTGGTAGTGGTAATTTTTTACCCTTTTGTGGTGGTTGGAAGGGCTTTTTTAAGGGTCCTCCTCCTCCATTGTCTCTCTGGTGCTCCTTTTTCCCTTTAATAAGATTTTGACCTGAGGCTGAGGCTGATGGTGGCGGTGGTAGGGCCTGGGCTGCTGCTGGGATAATAGCTGTAGGACCTGAACCTGGTTTACCCTTCCCACTCCCTTTAAGGGATAACAACCCTTTTCCTTTAATCTTTCCACCTGTTGAGCCAACTGAAGTGTTTGACCCATGACCCTGACTTTGAGTTTGACCTTTAGACTTTTTCCCATCCTTTTCCTTCTCTCCTTTCCCACTTGTATTTCCCATTATGACCTTTGTGGATGAGGGCTTATTACTGGTGGTATTTTTGGGGCAAGGTGATGATGAGGAGTTCCTCCGATGAACCGTAGGGCCTCGATTGTATGAAGAGGAACATGAACCAGTCCATGAGAGGATGAGACGACGTGGATGAGGACAAAGGGCCTTGACCCGAACCCAAAGATTAGGTGGATTGAGATTAAGGTATGGTTTGGGTCGAGGAGGTTGAGGCACAGATGTTGTTGATTTTAAGGAAATTGATTTTTGATTCTTCTTTTGGGAAAGTTGGGACGAGGGCTTCGTCTCAACAAATTTCTTCTCCAATGACGAGGATGACCGTGACCTTTGCTTTTGACTCTCGTTTATCCACTCACATTGATGACATGGAAGAAGTTGGTAGAGGTTGTTTGGATTTGGATTGGGTAATAATAATGTGTCTTGATCCGGATCCTCAGAAGGATTTGAGGTCAAGGTTTCTTCATTTCCTACAGGCTGAGGATTAACCCCTTGTGGTCCAAGGTCACTTCTTTGGAGAGAATCCTTTGATAATGGACTAGGGACAGAAATTGGAAGTTTCCAAAATGCCCAATCATTAAATCCAGAATTGAAGGTTGGGGTTCCTGGGGAAGATGGGTCAGTACTTTCACCAAGGAGAAAGTTTGTTTTCTTTTCTTCAGCTAGCCCATTTTCTTCAAGGACTTTCTTCTGTTCCAAGGGTTCATGGTTATGACCTTCTTGAGGATTTAAGGATTGATCCTGATCCTCCTTTTGACCATTTGAATTTTGGTTTTGCAAGTTTTGGAGAAAGTCGGGTGAGTCTGAATCATTCCTTTCTCCAGGAGGAGGAGAAAGACCAAAATTTCCAGGATCCACATTTGGGCTCTGAACTCCTGAACCATTCTGATCAGTCGGGTGAAAGTCATAGAAATCTGGACTAGAATTAGATAGTTTAGACTCCTTAGACGAACAACTTTCCCAAGCACAAGAATGTTTACTACTTCCAGAGAGATTTGATGGATTTGGGGAATTGGGACTCTCATGGACCAGTGGACTGAGGCCCAAGTTCATGTTGAGGTCATGACCTTCCGGTTGAATATTTCCATCAGTAATTTGAGTTTCTGGAGGAGAGTTTAATAGGGCATGAGGTGGAGGTGTCAAAATTGGGCTATTTGAGGAGGATGGATCGGAATCATCGGAGGTAGTTGGAGCCTCCATGTTGAAGGCCTTATTGGGTCTTCCTTGGGAAGATTTGTAATTTTACATTTTGACTTAAAATTTTGATTTATGAAATTTTGACTTCCCTAGGGAGAATTTTTTACTAAGGATATTTTTTTTGACTGGAGATTTTTTTTTAGAAAACTACTGATAATTTTGGATCAAAAGGAAAAATTGGTCCCTTTTGGATCTTTGGTGTGATTTCAACATTTTTAGTTCGCCAATTTATTATTGGGATTTTTTAATATCCACAATAATGATTACTAAGGGAAACTGTTGGAAAACTGACGAGTCCCGTACGTCCTCCACAGCTTTTTTGAGACTAAAAATGGTTTATCTTGGAAAATACTTTAGGTTTTGAGTGAATTGAACAGGTATTAAAATTATCTGTAGTTTTAGGACTCAAAAATAAATCAAATGAAATATCTAAATCCAATACTTGTATCACTAATACATATCTGTTATTTTATTACACACACTCCCTCACTAAATCCAAAATGTTAAAATCAACTGGGACCAACTGACTCACAAAATTATAATTTACAGATTATGGTCTTGTTTCCTCTTTTAGTTAAGTTCAATGATTTTGTCATGTTGAAGAAAGGCTCGTCACGTAACGTCTGCCTGAATGATCCCTGAATGAATCCTCAGGAAAATGAGTTGAAAACTTGACTTGACCTCAAGTCAATGCTGGCTAAAGAAGTGGACGAAGTATATTGAGTGCAAGCAAACTCAATACATGTTATGTCTCAAGTCTCTTCTGTTTAGTTAGTTAATTATCATCATGTGTCTATTTTTATATTGCCTCACAGTCAACTTTTGAATAAAATTTCGTATACTCTAACTTCCTGAATTGAGATTATGTAGAACAGGAATGACCCTTCAATGCCTGATTATAAAATTGGATAGAATGAGGCCACTTGACCTCGAGTCAATTCAATGCTGACTGGCTCATAAGACCTGTTCTTGGTAAGGGATAAGGGGTAAGCTGAAACAAGACCAAAAACTTGTCCAAAAAACCTTAACATTTCATAAATGTAAGAATGAGTATAACTATTGGATTTTTATAGGAACTGCATATAACTAAAATTTATTTCCTTGAAACCATTTTTCAAGGGTTCATTTCAAACGCAAACGACTAATACTACAAAATATGAAAATAATAATAAGTTGATAAATCAATCATGGACCCTCCCTCCTTTTGACTACTTTCCATAATGAGAAGTATTACTTGGACTGGAAATCACTGACTTAGTTTGAGAGAGGACTTTAGGAAGGTCAAGGGCCTCTGTTGTTGGTTCACCCAATTCTACTGGAGACTCATTCTTTAAAACTAATAGGGCTCGTGGATCCAGACTCTCCTCATCATCTGCATCATAATCCTCAACCTCTGAGTCTGTCCCTGTACTCTTTGTCCTCTTGGCCTTATTCTTTCCCCTCTGACCCCTCCTCTTCTTCCCATCAGAACAACAACAAAATATCCGTCTCCAACATGAAAGCTTTTTCTTCCTGGACAAAAGGACAATGACACCATTAAATTTCAGTTTATCCCAAGGGGAATTCATGATTATTATGACCTTGACCTCCGGCTCAACTTACTTTTTTCCTAGGTTATAAGCACTCTCACTATTCCCACGATTACTCGTACTCGTGTTGACCACAGAGTCTGAGGGTCTTCCTCTGTACACCTCATTTGGAAATAATTTCTTTGAGAGTGACTCTGACATCTCAGCAAGGACTTTTGGATCAAAATCCGTATCATGTTCAGAGTCGGCTGAATGAATTGACCTCGTCTCGCCCTTTTCATTGGTAACACTGACTTGTCCACTAATTTGAAGGGGAAAGGGTCGACTCCAATGAGTGACAAGGGTTTTTCGATCTTCTCTCTTGTCCTTCTTCCCTTTCTTATTGGGGTACCTATAGATTTTAAGTTGGAGGGTAATAAGAGAAATATGGGAACAAAGGTCAATTTGGAGTTGGGAAAACGCTGAATTTCAGGCATTTTGAGCTTAGGTTACCTTCCATATTTGTTCTGTCCAGACGAACGTTTTTGACTATGGACCATTTGCTGTATATATGATTATGATGATTATGAGGACTGAATTAGACTGGAAATACTAAATTTTATATGTTCAGTCCTCCAAATAAATTCGAGACTATCCATTAATCAAGGGAATCAACATGCCCCAATCTGACGAAAGTTCAAGTCTTGATCAATAGTTACATGAATGACAAAAATGACAAAATGTACTTAAATCCAGGGTATAGGTTTGAGTAGTAAAACAAGTCCATGCCTAATCTGAAAATCGTAACCAAGGTTACGATACAAGGTAACAATGGAATAATGAGGGAAAAATCCAATCAGTGTAGGATGCACGATGAACTAATTTAAAGCTTTCCCTTGAACAAAATATCGGTAGTTTTTAGTAATTTTTTGTTCCTTTGTGTTTCATTTCTGTAATCGTCAATTTATTCTTTTTTACCAATGAATGATCATGGGAGTTAGTTTGTACACGTTAACTTAAAGAGGCTACACGTTTATGGAAATTAGAATTACATGTGAAAACTTAGGAAACTTAAGAGAAAGAGGTGGGATACTGCCTTCTATGCTCAGAGGTCCGTAAATGTACAGATGAAAGGATGTAGATGTAAGTAGAAGCTACTTACAAAAGTATTTATGTGCTTCGTTTATAGCTATTGATCGTTACCTAACCTAATATTGTTTCCGTTAAGAGTTATCCTATTGGCTCGTTGTAAAATGCCGCAGCCCAACATTTTCCAGCAATGTCCAATGTCCAAAATTAGATTGGAACGAAAGCATTTCTGTTTTGACGGCGGCCGCGACTTCCACTGGATTTACTCGAACCTGGTTCAGAAGGTCGAGCTACTTTTCGAGGAGGTGGGGCATCTGACTCGTCTGCACTTTTCTGGTGATCTGGATCCAGATTTTCCTCGTCTCTCTTCGGAGGGAACATTCTGATGAAAGAAATCCAAAGATAAAAATCAGTATAATTTATAATTCTATGCTACTATGAATACCAACAATAATTATTAAGAATCGAAATATTAATCAGTACAAAAAACAACACAAGGAAAAATTATTATTAATGCTAAGATAGGGCTACTGAAGTAAAGCCAAGACGTTTATAGACTTTGGACTCACCTAAGAACAGTGGCATCACTGGAATTAGGAACTTCAGTTAGCTCCAAAGGAGTAAAATAGAAGAACTGAGAATGCTTTCTATTCAGAGCATGAGAAATTAAAGCAGTCTGGCTTGCTTTGCGGTTGAAAGCATCCATGAAAACATCAAATTCATCCAACATGTAAAATGGACACTTCATCACTTGCCACATAGCGATGATGAAACAAATTGTTGAAAATGACCTTTCACCCCCAGACAGTCCCAATCCGTACTCTTTCATTTGTTTCCTGAAATCAAAAATTTTAAATATTAGTCTGCCAGGCTTTCTAATTTAGTAAAAACGCCTAACATATCGAGTTCAAACTTTGTTTCTTCTGTTTGTTTACCGTTCCTGTCGTTGACTTTTTGCGGATTCCTCATTATTGCTGCTTGTTTTTGAGGCAGCACCACCATCTGGACAAATGAGGTAATGGAGTTCTTTCTTTTCATGGTCAATTGTGAGCTTTGCCTTGAAAAAATACAAAAATGTTAATCAAACATTCAATGAAATGAATTATTGATGGTATTGTAAAGTGATTGGGGACCCTCTCTGTTCGTACTTCATAACCCCTTCGCTTGCATAAATTTACAAAACAAAGAGCTAGACTTTGGGAAATCCCTTTCAAGCAGAGGTCGTAATGATTCTTTTGCCTCTCTAGCATTTGCTCCAACATCTGTAAAGTAGGAAATAAACCAGCAACTAAATTATTTTCAGTAGTACTTTGGTTCTGTATAATTTTAATAACGATTTCGCCGTTTGACAGAAATAAAATGAATGATTAATTTACCCGAAGTTGAGTTTTCCACATTTTGTAAGTAACCAAAGTTTTCTTGTAGCTAAGCTCACGCTCAGTAAGCTCTAACTTCAATTTCGTTAGGTCACCGAGATTCCGTTCTCCTAAGCTAATCTTTGCCTTGATAGCCTCAAATTCAGTCTTGACATCATCTGGACTCCTTTTCCATTTACGAATATGAAAATGTGAAGTGTAGAAAAACAGTATTAGAAATTAGGACCAAAATGAATTTACCAAATCTCCACATGGAGAATTATAAAATGGCAAACTCTCAGAATCTACTATCCATTGCAAGTACTTTCATGTGAAGTTCAAATATGAAATTCTCATCACAGAGTTATTGTATATAATTTAAAACATTTGAGATATTAGACTAGGATGATGGCAATGATTTTCAACAAACCTGGCAGTGTCCAAACGAGCTCCATTCTTTTCAGCCTGAGCCAAGTGGTTGGATAGCTCTTGCTCTACACCTTCAACTTGTTTTGATACTTTATCTACGTCTATCTTAGCCTCTTGACATACCTTTTTCGCTTTTTGTATAAGCTGTAAATGAATGAAATAGTAAATGTTTAAGATCATTTATCATTAGAACAATTATTTAGCAATTTTTCGCCGCGAATAAGAAAATTAAAGTCAGAAGATTTTTACACTATCAGCCTTGATTAACTTGGATTCAAGCTTAGTCGCCATGTTTTCAAATTCATTCAACTTATCACGAATAGCTTGAATCTGAGCATCAATTTCTTCTCGTTCCCTTTGCATTGCGCTTTCCTTTGGAATGTCTGCTTCAAGTGCCCTCTTAAATTCCTCTACTTTTGCACTGAGTCGCTCAACTTCTTCTCGCTTTTCTTGAATATCTTCCACCTAAACCAGCAACAGAATTGGAATTGGAATTAATTTAAATATTTAGTAAAGGTTCCAAAAATCTTTTGCTTAAAACAAAGCAATGTGGGCATGGACTAACAAGGGAAGTTGTATCAGGCAATTTGTATGATTTTGCAGAGAGGGTCCTTAGCTCAACATTTATAGTTTGGAGACGGCGAGTAATGCCTTGGCGTGCTGCATTGTGTTTGTCGACTTTTGAACGAAAAACTCGTTCCTCTTTGGCTTTCTGCTCTAGATAGGGTTGTATTTGAGCGAGCTCTGTTTCCAGCTGTGCCAACTCTCCTTTTAAATTCCTTTGTACCGTACGTAAAAAAATTATATAAAGTAAACTATGTAAAAATATGCCTACAATTGTCCCAATTCAACCTATAGAAGACTGTTTAAAAATCAAAAGCACTTGTTTACCTTAATTGAGCACCACTACTTGCTTTCAAATAAAAGGCATGCTTCTTTACTGGTTGAGGATCTACACGAAGTCTTGGATCTGGTGTAATTTGATGATAACTTAGTGTGAATCCTCGAATGCAGTTCTTTGGAAATCTGAAAAAGATTGATGAAGACATGTATTGGACTGAAGGTTTAGACTCAAAAACAATGCATGCAACTAAACGGAGTCATACCCAGGTGCTCTACAGTTCTTCAACACATCAACTCCAACACCATAATCCTCAAACAGAAGGATTCTTTCCACGGAACAGGAATCACACAATGCATTCCTTACGATGTGGTCATCATTCTCAATGTCAATCGCATCCAAAATGGTTGGATAACCCTGGTCCTTCATCGATGCGTTGTGACGTGAAAGGTCATAACCCTAAGAGACAAAGTTTATTTTTAACCATTCAGTTAACAATACCCCATTTTTACGTTTTTATAATTGTAGTACCTTTGATTGGAAATGTGACATCATGACAGATGGTCTCACTGGAACTGGACCTTGATGATAACCTCGTGAGTCCCTTTTCCCATAAACTTGCTCTATCAACTTGTTCAGGAGATTTACATCTTCTCCACATCCAACGACGAACATATGAAGTTGTCGTCGAAGCACGTGTTCAATTAGAGGACACCACTTTTCCTCCTACAATCCCAATTAAAAGAAGTATGTATGTGTATCATCATTACTTTCACTAATGCTCTCTGAAAACTCCTGCTAACAGATAAGGCTATAATTTTGGATAATAAATAATTTTACTTACCTTAACTGTGAAGCAAGCTCCAAGTGGACCACGAGGCCTCTCACGGAACTGTCCCGAGTGTGCTTGCACTTTGGCCAACAACTCTGTCATTTGAGACCCAAACACCGAGAATTTATTTGATGTCGATCGTCTTAGATTTACCAGTTCCTGCTTTTTCTGAGCTAAAATATAATTTTGCACCATTCAAAATATGTACTTGTTTACAGAGATAGAATAAAACTTGGATAATGTAAGATACGATAAAGGAACAATGGTTACATATTTGAGTTTTAATCGCTGTGAAATCCTTTTGGATCTCTGTGAGTTCTCTAAGACATTCGTCAGCTCCATGACGAAATTGATCTCCATCGTTTGTTAAAGTTGCCATCTCAAGTTCCAACTTTTGTCTATCGGCATCAAGCACACTTTTCTTCTCTTCAAACTTACGTTCCATCTCCTGGGCCAACTCTAGACCCTTGGTTTGAAGTTCTTCTAACTCCTTCTCTTGCCTCACAATTTTTTCTTGTAGATTAACAATTTTCCCATTCCCATCCCGAAGTTGTAATTTGCAAGTGTTGATAGTCGACTTAATATTTCTCAATTCTCTCTGTAACTCGTTTTGTCTTGCACCCAAGCTCCTCAGCTCATTTTTTAATTCTTCTTTCTCTTGATCTCCCGGCCTTGGAATAAATTCAAATACATATGTACATTCAACCGACAAATAAACAAACATCATTTATTATACACACGACCAAACTTACAAGGTTTTTTCCTGAATTTTTTTCTTTAGGGCAACTGTGGCTGCAAGTTTTGACTCCACCTCCGCTAGGCGATCATTTTGCTGTTTCAAATCTCTCAGCAGTTCCTCTTTCTTCTTCTCATCTTGAATCACAAGGCTCCAATGATACTCCCTTTGAAGTGTGTCAACTGTTGTCTTTAAATGTTTCAGTTCGTTCAGTTGCTTCACTCTGTTCTTTAAGTCCGTAATATATTTCCTTTGCCCAATCAACACCTGTATAAACAAAGATAAAAGTAAACTCCATGAGTAAAGTCATGAGTTTAACGTTTATAGTCTATTGATACTGAAAGATTTAAGATTTTTTTGATTTACATCAGAAATTTTCTTAAATCCAGAAGAGGAGGAATTCAAGTTGGAACTTGTTTCTTCCAAAAGAGCCTCACATTTTGCAAAGCATGTTCCTTCAAAAAATAGTCGGTACCTATCAAAAATTAAAAAAAAACTGTTGGTAAATTCACGCCAGTGTATTAGCAAACTAAAAACAAGCTCAAGACATCAAAATCTCTACATTACATACTTATCCTTTGCATCCTTTGTTCGAAGGAAGCTCCGAGCTGTTTCTTGATTCAAAACTGCAACTGGATTATCTAACTGGATTCCAAGCGTGAGCAAGATCCGATCCAACTCATTTCGGCGCAAATAACGGGGTTTTCCTCCGTTCGATATTTTGTAAGTTGAAGAACCAGCACGATCAATGACTCTTTGAATGGTGAACTCCCGTCCATACGTCTCCAGAGAAAGCGTCCCATTATTAACTAGGGTTATTTCCGTTTTGGCAAAATCCATCCCATTCTTAACGAGAGCTAGGAATAAAAATTATTAACTTATTAAAGTGCATTACTACGCTTTATAACTTAGAAATTGAAATGGTATATTGAATTCTGAAAATATTTTAAGTTGGATATTGGTATTTTATTCACTTTTAATCGTTTTGGTTCTGGACGTGGTGAGGGCTCGTGCTCCTAGGCCTACCAGAATGCCTGATAAGATTGCACTCTTTCCAGATCCATTCTCTCCGATTATAAAATTGAGATTTGGATGGAATTCTTTGTAGAAACTTTCATGGCACATGAAATTAAATAGTCTCACGCTCTTGATAATTCCACAGGACGAGGGAGGCGGAACGTCGGTCTAAAATTGGACAAAGAGAAACAATTATCATCAACCTAACAACATTAATTTTGTCCCAAGGTTGAAGAGAAAGTCTAAACTTACTTTGTTTCTGGCTGTGAAGTTCTTTAGATAAGAGTGTAAGTCTCCACCACTTGGGCCAGCAGCATGAGTTCTGAATACTTTTCGGAATGATTTCTTGAGCTCTCGTCGAGCCTTCCTACTTGCAAAGATTTGAGCTATAATAGTAGCCCGAGTTGAAGCTCTAGCCCCACTCCCGTCGGTCCCAGTGGCAGTGCTTCTATGCCGGTTCCTGCCTCTGAACTTCTTGGACATGAAAGAGCCATAGGTAGACTTTGGAGCCTTACGTCGAGATCCAATGACACTCTCAGCTAAAATATCCAAAGAATACAAACAAATATCACGACTCCTGTTCACATTATTACATTCCCATTAAGGCATTACAAACTGAGCCGCATCTTTTAAGGACTCTTACCATTTGCTTCGGGATTGGTGGAATTCATTAGAGTTGTCTCATCTCCATCATCATTCTCCACATCAATTAAATCAAAGTCATCAAAAGTATCTATATCCTGAGTTAGTGGAGCAGATTGTTCAGTTTCGACTCTGGCCCTCTTCTTAGTGACTACGGGCTCAGGATCCTCTTCTCCATCATCATCAGAATTGACTACATCCGTATCTGCCGAATCCTCTTCCTCATTAAGCTTTGGTTTCGGTTTAGATTTAGGACTTCCAGCTCCAGCAGCTGATGATGATGAATCCATGTTTGACCCTTTACTACTACTACTACTACCACCAGCATTAGCATTCGACTTCTTAACTGAAACTGGAGCTTTCCTTTTGTTTGACCTGCTAGACTCAGGCTCAGAAGAGGATGATGAGGATGAGGAAGATTGATGTCGAATCCTTTCCTGATCACCAGAACTAGTAGAACTTTCAGTTGATGATGATGTGGTACTCTGCAAGACACGGGACCCAGTGGCCCTATGAAGTCGGGTGTCCCTCATCCTGGAATGAAGGACTCAATCCAGTAATGTAGGAATCTATTAATTAACAAAAATTTTACAAATTAAAATTCAGGAAAAACTGAAAAACTATCCTTACACCTTATATAAAAATGAGGTCAATCAATGGCAATCGAAATATACATTGAATTAACACATCACATACACAACTTACCAAAAACCAATCCAGTCAGTCACCAATGAACAACTCCCAGTAGTTAGTCCCACAAAAACAGCAACAAATCCCACTTGGGTCACTGTCGTCACTGGCAAAAAAAATGGGACAACGTACGTAAAATCCGGTTCACACTCCTCAATCAGCAATCAATCAATCCCGGTAACGGCAACAACACACAGAGGATCGTTGACCCTAGTCAATTAAACTAATCTTGGGTTACCACCGTCAGGTCACGGTCGGTCACAAAAGAAAGGTCAACCTCCTCCCTCGTCATAAATCGTTGACCCGTCGTTCTGGCTCTCCTTTTCAAAAGTGGAGAAGAAAGAAGAGGCGCCCGCGGAGGAGGAGAGGGTTGATTCCCACATGACTCTCCACTGCGGGAATTACAAGTGGTCAGAGATCGTGGTGGTGGAGTTGGACCATTCGCATTCATCATCCATCCATGAGGTCAAGA